>PVKC010003535.1:23516-38842 GCA_004027635.1 Crocidura indochinensis | reverse complement strand
TGGGCCACACCCAGTGACGCTCAGGGGTTACTCCTGGCTATTCGCTCAGAAGTCGCTCCTGGCTTGGGGGACCATATGGGAAACCGGGGGATCGAACCACGGTCCGTCCTAGGCTAGCACAGGCAAGGTAGGCACCTTACCTCCAGTGCCACCACCCGGCCCCTTATATTTGCTTTCAATGTTGTGTGATATAGGGCCCGGAGAGATAGCACAGTGGTGTTTGCCTTGCAAGCAGCTGATCCAGGACCAAAGGTGGTTGGTTCGAATTCCGGTGTCCCATATGGTCCCCCGTGTCTGCCAGGAGCTATTTCTGAGCAGACAGCCAGGAGTAACCCCTGAGCACTGCCGGGTGTGGCCCAAAACCAAAAATAAATGTTGTATGATATAATGGTGTATAAATGTGCCAATATTATCACTACTCTGTGATCATAAATATTAGATAGGCTGCAACTCTCCCTCCCCACCCTTGGTCAAACACAGGCCTCAAACATATAGTACAAGTAAATTAAAACACTGGGCCAGTATACACTAATAAACACTAAAATATTTATTTTACATTTCACTACTTTATTTTCACTATTTGTTTTCACTATGGCTCTTTATACTCATTTCAACATTTATTTTATTTGCCATATTAAGACATTTAAATAATAAAAGAGTGTATATATACAAATGAAATATATATAATATGTACAAGTGTACATATACAAATATATACTATATATACAAATATATATGTAATATACTATATATACAAATATATATAAATGTATAAATACAAATGAATCTAAGTGGGAATGAGTAAGGGTCAGAAAGAAAATCCTCCATTCAGGCAGAAGTTCCCCAAGAAGTGGGAGAGGAATTGGATAAATCAAGTATCCAAAAGCCAGGTGCAGGTAGGGAATGCAAAACCTACTGGTCATGTTTCATTTATCAACTCGTGAGAAATTGAGAGATGTGTCTTCCATTCTTTTTAAAACCACTGTAATGTATAATATAACCCCTAAGTTAAAAAAAAGGCAAGTGGCTAACTTTACCTCTACTCGCAACCATTTTCCTTTGCAGTGGAAGAGGCAGATCTTCCCACAAAAGGGAACTGCAATGAAGTACTCGGAGGTCATGTGCTGTAAGACAGAAAGGCATCATTCTCTGCACAGAACATATTGCTTCAGGATAAGGAAAGCATTATTAGGGAGGAGGAAGCTAGCTGCTACTCACCCCTAGCACAGAACCAGACTTCACATGAGCGAGCTGGGCAGCATAAGGGGCAATGGAATTACTGCCTGGTTCCTCATAAAACTGCTGTTGGCAGTGATCTACTTTTTTCCTTTGGGTCTGGCTTGTAAATTGGCATAATTAAAATGTCTAACAAGGTTAATGCAGAGAGGCCTCATGATTCACCCAGGCTCTGACACCATCAGTTCAACATGGAAGAGGAGGACAACAAAGAGGATGGATGGATAAAGCAGCTGAGATGAAAGTGAGGCAGGTGCAGCTACCTGCTCATCACAGCCCCTCTTCATCTCTGAATGCTGAGAGCAGGAGGAAGACTTTCTTTCCACAAGTACAGAAGAGGTATTAACAGAGAGATGACTATCAGTGCCAGTGAGAGTGGTAGGACTTTTTGATCTACTATAAGTTCAAAATTGGGGATCTGCCAGGGTAGCTTCTTTTTTAAAACAATGTGTATGTTATTCATTTAATCACTTTTACTTCTTTTTGTGGTGCTGGGGATCTAACGCAGGGCCTCACACATGCAAGGTAAGGGCTCTACTACTGAGCTCTATGGTCTTTCTCTTCCAGAATGAATGAATCTGCTCTTCCCAAAGATAAAGGTCTCCACTTGGGTTACCAGAACTCTAGGAATCATCAAGAGAGCTATTCACTACCCATAGGGTATCAGCACAGAAATGAAAAAGGTATCGCCCAAGTTAGGTTTTTCTGGGCATACCACACAAATACCATGAAGTGGTCAGTAACTGGGTAGATGAGAGAAAGGAGTCTGCACCGAAGCAGGGTTAGTCATTTGGAAAGCACAGTATATTTTAGATCACAACGACACTGTTCAAAATAACCTTAAGACAAAAATATCTCCAGGCCCTGAGTCAAAGAATGCTGGAGGTGGGACCCCCCACCCCGAGTGCTGGGGAGGCACTGTGAAGGTTGGCACATTGTATGCATGAAATTATTGACAGTACTGTAAATAACTGACATTGAAAAAAACAGAATACTAGAATTAAAGACTGGAGTATTTATGGCCACATGTAAATGTGGGCCCACTTTTGGAGAGGCAGTATATTCTCAGGAATCATAAAGATCTTGGAGAAATGAGTCTGGAAAAATAAAAGCATAATTCAGGGCACTTTTCCTTTCCCCTTCAGTTCACTGTTGCCCGAGATTGAGCTGCTAGCTGGCTATAGCTCAGATTCTGCTGCACACGAATTTTCTCCCTATGTGTCCTAAAAGCAAATCAATCAGCTGGGCATTGGTTATGCACTGGCACCCCACTTGGTAACCTGGTGCCCAGTCCTTCCCCCAATCCCACAGACACACACCACTATTTACCTCATTTTAGAACATAGTGGAAATCACTATATTGGGGGAGATGGTGCACACCATTCAAAGCATTTCAAAAGTCTAAAGGCCGTCCTGGCAAAACTGGTCCTGATTCTACAGGTCAGGGACCATTGGAGGAATACCCAGTCCACAGAGGACCCTAAAGTGCTAGGACCTTTCAATTCAGCCCTTTGGGCTACCACCCTAATGTCCAGAAATCAACCCCCCCCCCGCCAGCCAATTCCACTGAGGTCCTGTGATGTATGATACTGTTAAAGAGTTTCACACATCCATTATTCCAACACCACCACCAAAGTGCCCACTTTTCTCCAACAATGTTGCTCCCCAAACCCCCTTTTACCCTCCTTTATCCCAGAAACTACTATTAACAGTAACAACTTTTTAATTTTTATTCGTTTTTAATTGCTTTTTAATCGTGTTATGTTTATAATCCTGGACTTCTACTCTTTAGTCTACAAATTCAGCCTCACCCTATTTAATTGTTACTCAAATTCACATAACCCTTGATTATAACTTTAAGAGCAACTTCTGCAGGGCTGGCACTCTGCCTTACCTTGCAGTAGAAGTAGTCCTCTATTTTATGCAGGAGGTCATTGAGCTTGTTCAGACCCTTGCATGGCACCTGACAGTAGAGTGTGCCATCAGAGCAAATGTTTGTCACTCTGACATTAGTGTACATGGCATCGATCTGGAATATACACAAACACGTCAAGGATGCTGGAGAGAAGAACCCATCTCTTACTTCTCAGAGCGCCTCTCTCAAACTAATTAGTTATGGCAAGAAAGATAGGACATGGGATAAGGCTATTTATGTTTTGCTTTGGGGGCTTCACCTGTTAGGGGTTACTCCTGGCTCTGCACTCAAAAATTACTCCTGGCAGGCTGAAGAGCCCCTATAGGATGCCAGGGATAGAATTTGGGTTGGCTGAATGCAGGGCAAACACCCTACTCTGTGCTATCACTCAGGCCCGGGGGGAGGGGAGTAAGGCTATTTTTCACATGGCCATCCTGGGTTCAATGCCTGGTACCGTAAAGGGCCATCCCTCTCACTTTCAAACCATGCCAGGAGTGATCCAAGCACAGAGTCAAGAGTGCTGACTGGAAGCCCTGAACAGCTGGATGTGATTCAAAACCCAAACAGAAACAAACACACCAAATATAATAAATCTCATGAAAAACCTCTATATGTTATAATCTTCTAAGCAAGTGGAAGAAACTGGGCAAGATAGAATGAATTCAAAACTTAAGGGTAAAAAATAAATTTTCTTTCCAAAAGGAATTGCAGATAATATTTTATGTCAAGTACAAATCCTGCAAACATTATTTTATTACCGCATGCCATTGTCTGAAAGGCTATCTATAATTTTCTTCCCCAATAATCTAGAAAATAAATGATTACAGAAAGCATTTATGTAACATTAACAGAAAATAAATGACAAAGATCTTACAGCCTATTTCCTGTGTTCACAATCACATAAAGTTTAAGTAAAAAATTTTCAGAGTAGGGTCTGGAGAGGTAGTACAGTATATAAGGGCACTTGCTTTACTTGGTCAACCTGGGTTCAGTCCCTGAATTCCTGAATGCAGAGCTAGGAATAATCCCTGAGCACTGCTGGGTATAGACTCAAAACCAGAAACATTAAAAAAAAATCAAACCAAACCCATTAATGGTAAAGGTTTAATTGCATACAATTTTTTTTCTTTTTGTGCTACACACAGTGGTGCTCAGGGGTTACTCTAGGCTTTGCATGCAAAATCACTCCTGGCAGGTTCAGGGGACCATATGGGATGCTGGGGATTGAACTTGGGTTGATCCTGGGTTGGACACTTACAAGACAAATGCCCTACCTACCACTGTGCTATTGCTCCGGCCCCTACATTTTTTTCTAATGTTGCTATGAAGCCCTAAAAATGATAAACTTGGGTTGGAGATAAAGTATCAGTGGGTATCTGGCTTGCATGCAACTGACCTGAATTCTATCCCTACTACCCCATATGGTTCCTACAGTAAGGCCAGAAGTGATCCCTGACCTCAAAGTCAGGAGTAAGTCCAAAGTAACACTGGGTGTAATCCCAAATACAATAAAATAAAGATAAAATATAAATAAATAAAACAATCATCTTAACATCCCATTCCATTCTTTAGAGTGGCCTTTCTACAGGCTGGAAGGGAATTTATATTCATTATAGCTAAAAGATACTAAAGACAACAAATTTTTTTTTTTGTTTTTGTTTTTGAGTCACATCTGGCAGCACTCACGGGTTACTCTTGGTTCCACTCTCAGAAATCACTCCTGGCAGGCTCGGGGGACCATCTGGGATGCCGGGATTTGAACCAATGACCTTCTGCATGAAAGGTAAACGCCTTACCTCCATGATATCTCTCCGGCCCGAAAAGTCAATAATTTAATGAACACTTTTACTAATCTTATTTTTCCTTTTATCATATCACTTTGTACAAGTTCTCTAAGCTTGCTAACTTCCTTAAAAGGAACCTTGCAGGACAGAGTATATCAGAGCAAAAGTATCTACTCTCAATAAACACTCACTCACAAAAGGAATTGGACAATGAAACAAGAATTTAGTCCTTACTCACAACCACCTGTATTTTGAATCCCCCCCCCCTTTGTCTGGATGCCCTCTTACCCCCACCCCTTCCTGATACGCATGCTATCTATTGTTTATTAGCCTAGAACTTGTGGTTCTTCTCCAGTGACTTTCTTTCCTGTGCTAGTGGAACAAACGACAAGACGTCATACCTGAAGATGAACTTCCAGTGACTTGTCACATAAAGCCTTTAGACAGGTGGCATTGACATTGATATCATCTTCACCGGAGGTATCATACAGAACCACAAGTGGGACATCAGCCTTTTCAAGTATTTCCACAGCAAAGATCTTCCCACAAGTCAAAGATTCAACCACTTTCACTAATTCAGGGTCATTACTTAGAACTTCCAACCCTAAAAAACATTGAATGTTTTAATTCTTTCTTAATCAGAAAAATATTTTAAGATAAAATGAGTACCTATGTTATTCACTTGTGAATTATGCATAGTCCACAAAATCTCTTAAAATTTCTATTAAAGAGGCTAGAGCGGTGGTGCAAAGGGTAAGGCGTCTGCCTTGCCCGCACTAGCCTAGACGGATGGAGGTTCGATCCCGTGTCCCATATGGTCCCCCAAGCCAGGAGCAATTTCTGAGCACAAAGCCAGGAGTAACCCCCCTAAGCATAACTGGGTGTGGCCCCCCCAAAACAACAAAAATTATTTTTCATTACAAATTTTACAATTTTTATATTACCTGCCTGCCTGCACTTGGATTTCAAATATATAACACAAGTGCTCTTTTGAATGACTACACCAATGTAACCATAAAACAAGACATTGATGGTTCAATCTGGGTTTTTATAATCAGCCTTTATTTTATTTACAAAATACATACACAATCAATACTAATGCATATAAAAAAAGTACCAGCCATGTCTGTGACTGATGTATAAGCAATATTCTTCCTCAAATATACCTATAATTTTCTATTTTCTAATTAAGTATATATATTTTCCTTAAAAATCAACACATTTATTAGATATATTAGCAATCATACTTAATTTTTTTTTATTTTCTGAGTTTTTTGAGCCATACCCAGAGGTACTCAGGACTTTTTCCTAGCTCTGTGCTTAGGGATCACTCCTGATGGTAATGGGGATCCAAACTAGGTCAGCTATGCACAAGGCAAGCACTGAACCCACTAATATTATCTGTACCTTTTTCTTTCTTACAAATATACCATGGTGATCATCACGGTCAGAACTCTTTATCAAAGAAGAATCAGTGTTTAGCATAAGTGTTATATAAATTTTACTGAAGTCTAATTTTTTTAAACTTGTGATTCCATGCTTTACATAAACGACAACTTTAATTTTTATTAAGCTCCTTAAATTAGCTCATTATATCCCTAGTGGTATTACCCTAACTCCATCAACTGAAGCTTAACTGTTTGAGTTTCTGTTCACTCATTCCTGCTGTTCTACTATCACAGAACTGCACTTTGGATGCGACCTTCCCATTTAGCATCCTAAATTTTGTGCTACGCTCTTTAATATTCTTTTTAAAAATGAACTGTGACTGGTTTATAGATGACTTTTAAAATTACTTGTAACAGGACCAGAGTGCTAGTACAGTAAGTAGGGCATCAGTTTGCTGCTGAGCTGTGTTTGATCCCTTGTAACCCATATAGAATCATATCAAGTTCACTAGGAGTGAACCTTGAGTGGAGGGAGAATCAGGAATAAGGTCTGAGCACTGCTGGGAATGGCCACCTTCCCCAAATAATTAAACGATAAATAAAATTACTTTGACTTATCCCACAAATAAAGACATAGGAGCTCATCAATGCCAGGAAAGTTTCCTCCCAGACATTATTTTTCAGGTAGGCTCTCACTCAGGTTCTCAGGCCTAAAGTATGATTCAATGGCTGTCTGCATCACAGACATGGTTATAGGGCCTGCCATGCTTTCAGCCTGTCCTTACAAGTGTCATCCTCACACATGCACATTTCTCATAGAAGGAAAGAAAAAAAACTAAACAGTAGTCTGCTTACTAGGGGGCAAGACATCGCATATGACCCATAGCTAAATTTACACTGGGGTGTGCAAGGCTGTGTTACTTATAAAGCAGCACTCCGGAGTCCCATCTCCATAGGGAAGCAGCTGAGCATTATGTCACAACACGCCTGACAAGATGCCAACCAATCATGCCCCACGATACAGAGCTTCTGGCAGCTGTTACCAGGGTAGTCAGCACAACACATTCCTCAAATGTAGACAATCGGCATTTTTATGAAAGAATGGATTCTACTAGATGTGTACAAAGAACAAGCGTAGATTGCATTTCTTTTTTTTCTTTATTTAAACATCTTGATTACAAATATGATTGTGATTAGGTTTCAGCCATAGATTGCATTTCAACAATGACCTCATCTTCTAAAGACCTCCTCAGCATGACATGATTTACCCTTCCAGGAAATGACACTGTGACACCTGAGAGGCTTTCCATTTTAGAATTTAAACGCCCAGAATAAGTACCTCACTGGTGTACTAGAGTGGACAGAGCTTTGATTAAAAAGTACCCCTTATAATTTGCCTTGTACACAGCTCACCTGGTTCTATCCTGGCATCCCTTATGGTCTCCCAATCCCTGCCAGGAGTTATCCCTAAGTGCAGAACCAGCTCAAAACAAACCAACAAAAAAGTGCCCCTTACCTGCCAGTTTGCATTTTGTAGCTTGGAATGAAAGTGAACAGAACTTTGGGTTCAGTTTGTATGCTTTGCTCTTTTCAACATTCTCAGTGAAACCATAGTCCACATAGCATACCTGGAGATAAAAGTATAAAACCAACCATGCTTAGGTGCAGGTAAAAGCACATTTAGTCTTCCGTTACTTCTTAAAAAAGTTGCTTGCCGCATTTGACAGGCTCTATTTTACTCCACAATCAGCATGCAAAGAGGTGCCATACTGCCAGGAATAAACCAAAGGAGGTGCTCCTGACAGAATGGAGAAGAGTCAGTACTGGAATCGGAGGACAGACTTCCCAACCTCCTGGCCCCATTACTCCATGGCACCCCTCTGCCAATGGGCGGTGAAGAACACATAGAATGGTCTTCTATCTCCCAACTGCTAGCTCTTCAGCAGCATGTGCATGCGACCTCAGTGAAACAGGGGTGTTGTGTACAGCTCCTGACTAGTTTCAAGCTGACACTGGCTGAGGAACTGTACCCTGAGGTGGCCCCAGCCCTGGCTTCTAGGCATCCACTGGTGTCCAGTAGATTCCGGTGCCTCAGAGAGATGGTCTGACTTGCTCTGGTCCTTTTACTTCCTGCAGAAGAGTCCACCAGCCACTGTCTAGTACCAGGTCATTGTACTCAACACACAAAGCACTTCACCAGCAGGACTCCACAGGGAAAAGTGAGAAACCTCACTCACCACCTCTTCACTGTTGTGAAGAGGCTTTCATACCTCTTATTAGAAAGGATTAAGAAAGGATTATCTCTGGGTCCCTAATCTGACTCACTTGTCCCTGTACCTAGATCTCAGGGTTTGCCCTGCATCAGGCTGGCTGCTTTTTTGGGCACATGAACCTATTCCCCCAGTCCAACTTAGCTCTTCTTCTCTCTCTGAGACCCTGAGGTCTCAGAACTCATGAGTTTTTGCTTCCTTTATCTGCTCTTTTCACTTATGATTTGGATTCTCAATTTTCCAGATCTCAAGTCAAGAGAAAATGGTCTGACGACATCATATGAGAAACCCTGTACTCTGGGAAATTTAGAATGTATTCTTGGCACCATCATATCCCAATACATATCCCAAATCTTCAGAGGGTGCCTCTTTTTTTTGTTTTGTTTTGAGTCACATTACAGTTTTGTTTGGCAGCTGTCACTCACACTTGCCCATGGATGGTCTACCTGAGCCTCACTATACCGACCCCAAGTCCTTTTCTCAAAGAGGTCTCTGAATAAGTATTTTCTTTACCAGAGGTCCTAGAACTAGCAGAGCAGGTTCAGTGCTGTTCTATCCCCAATTCTCTGGCACCATCAAGTGGCCAAAAGACTCAGCATCACTGGAGAAATAACAGGTCCCCCATGCTCTCAATGATTTCTCATTGAAATCTCATGATTTCCCAAACTCAACAAAGACCTGTCAAGTAGAAAGTATGCAGTGAGCCCATGCTCTATCAGGCCTAACACAGATTAAGAGACAAAAGAATTGCTAAGAAGCAGGGGCTTCTCCAAAGAAAAGAAGAAAACTAGTTTTACTTCATGGGCATGTGGGAAACAAGATCAGGTCAGAACTGCCATAATCATCACAACATCTGCAGAGGACTAGGATGCTAACAGAGAACAACCTGCAAAAAACCGAGAGTGGAGTGGAAAGCCAAAGCACTGAGTGATATTGTTCACTTAATTGGTCACTAAATCTCCCCTTCCAAAATATACAGTCAACAACAACAATAAAAGGGGCTGAAATGATAGTATAGAGGGTAGGGTGTTTGCCATGCAAGCAGCTGACGTAGGTTCAATCCTCAGCATTCACATGGTTCCCTGAGCACCACCAGGAGTGATTCCTGAGTGCAGAGCCAGCTGTAAGCACCAAGAATGGCTGAGTTTGGTCAAAAAAAAATAAAGCTCCCAGCCAGGCAGCTCTTTGTCCCTTCACCTATGCCCCCAAATACAGCAAGGCAGAGGGTATTTACCCTTGGCAGTGGCCAGAGACTGCCAAGGGAAAGCTGAAGGGTCAGGGAATCTCTGGGGTACAGTTCTAGAGAGGGTCAGGGATAGGTTACAGAATAGCAAGCCCCAGCAAGGGGACACAGAGGACAGGATCCCACTGCAGGTTCCAGAAAAGTAGGTATACTCTCTACAGAAAATGGTTTGGAGATAAGACCAGGCTACTACTATACACTGGAGATGAGCAGACAGCAAGGAATAGAATTTAAGACATCACACTCTAACTGGGCATCAAGGGACAGGACGAATGTTATAGTACATGGGTAAAAAAGGAGAAGTCTGATATGGGATGGAGAACTCATCTATGTACAATAAAAATTTAACTTCTTATGTTTCTGAGTTTTGGATGCATTCATTCAATTCTCCAGAACCCATAAGCTCAAAACAAACCCATGTTTGTGGTAACAACTCACATGCCCTTATCTCCTCCCTACAGCATGAGGGACAGGGGATGCATGGACTGATTATGTATACACAGTGATACAAAAGGAGCTAACTGATAGTGGTATGTGTAATCAGTTCTTAAATAATGTGAGAGGCTGCAGAAACCAAAGTGTGTATCTTTCTTGTAGAATCTAGACAAACATAGCCATGCCTTGAGGATGAGAGGATGGCAGTTCACAATTTTAGTGTTTAAGTAAATAGCAACAGTGATCAAGTTTAGAATTGGGGTTTTGTGGATGGAAACTTCTGGCATTTCTAAGAGGACCAAAATGACAGCACTTGGACAAATCGAGAACTTACAGCAAATTCTGTTCTGGTCTGGCTGCAGAAGAGGCTTCATCTCCTCTGATCTGTGTTTGAACCATGACAAGAAGTTCACAAAGTCAGAAGTCACTGTATGTCCCCTAGCAACGTATATAATAGGGTTTTCCTAATTACATCATAGGTAATGAATAGGCCACAGAAGTTTTGTTGTTATTGTCTTTTGTTTTAACTAAAACTTGGAGATAATATAACTCCACAGACATTAAAGCATAATAAGGGGCTGGAATGACAGTTAGTGGTTAGGGTACTTGCCTTGCATGTAGCTTACTGAGGCTTAATCCCAGGTACCCTATATGGTCTCCTAAGCCTGTCAGGAGTGATTCTTGAGTGCAGAGCCAGGAATAAGCCCTAAGCACTGCCAGTTGTGGCCAAAAAAGAAAAAAAAAACAACAACAAAAAAGCATAATATGGACAAGTTTAAGATCACACTTTTCTGTCCAAGGAGAAAGCTCCTGAGCCAAGCATGTGCTTTGATGTGGGAGGCCTGGATTCTGTCCCCAGCACTGCAAGGTCCCTTGAGCACTGCCACAGGCAATCACAGAGAATCAGCTACTACTGAGTGTGATCCCAAAGCAAAGGAAAATATTTTTAAAGTATTTCCAACTTTTTTGAGAAAAGTAAGTTAGGAAGGATACCATCTTAAAGGCCCATATATATTTGAGTAATAATGAACCTTTGTAATGTGAGGACAAAGTACAACAAAGCACTTACCTTTATTTTATTATCTTCTGTTGAGATGACCTGTGCCCGTAACCAAGCATCATCTTCAGCATTTACGGCCAGCAACTGCCCAACATGCACAGTCTGGACTGGAGTGATGATTGGATTCTTACTGTAATATTCCTTCATCTCATCTTCCATCAATTCCTGTGCAGCAGAATAGTCTTTGCCAACATACCTGCATTAAAGGAAGAAGACACAAATGAATCAACTCAAAAGAAGGAAAAACAATGGGGCCAAAGAGATAGCATGGAGGTAAGGCATCTGCCTTACATGCAGAAGGACGGTGGTTCAAATCCCGGCATCCTATATGGTCCCCTGAGCTTGTCAGGAGCGATTTCTGAGCATAGAGCCAGGAGTAACCCCTGAGCACTGCCGGGTATGAACCAAAAACCAAAACCAAAACCAAAACAAAACAAAACAAAAAAACAAGAGGACTTCAATAGCATGGCCCTGTCTTTTCTACTGCTGTAATTTGGTTTAACCCAGAGATTTGCTTTATACCAGAAAGGAGAACATATACCGAATAAACATTACCATCTTGGTAAAAAAAATAAAATACTAGTAAAATAAAAATTGTAGGGGCCAGAGTGATAGCACAGCAGTAAGGCTTGCACATAGTCAACACAGGATGAATTCCGGTTCGAATTCTGGCATCCCATTTGGTCCTGAACCTGCCAGGAGCGTCTTCTGAGTGCAGAGCCAGGAGTAACCCCAGAGGGCCGCTGAGTGTGACTCCCAAACTAAAAATAAATAAATAAAAATAAAATTGTAATATGGTGATCAACACATGACAGAAGAGGTCCCACATGAAAGAGAGCTGGCGGAGGTGAGAGTGGACTGGAGGGATGCTTAGAGAAGATTAATAGAGTCAAAAAAAAGGAAGAACAGAAGATGAGAACTGAGAGAGTGACGGGCTGGCTAAGAAAGGATTGCCTTCACATTCTGACTAATGTTGCTGGAGATCATCCTAAGCTTTTAAGAAGAGTGATCAGTTCTTTTTGTTTGACTGGTTTTGGGCCTCCCCCTGCCTTGCTCAGGGGTTATCTGGGCTCTGCACTCAGGAATCACTTCTGGTGATCTTGCAGGGAGGGGTGGAAATATGGGATGCTGGAGACTGAACCCTGATTGCATGCAAGGTAAGCACCTTACCTGCAATACTATTACTCTGGCCCAATACTATTTTAAAAACAAAATTATATGCCTAGTATCATTTGCTCCAGGAACAGCTGAAATGCCTTTGTCATTCCGGATCATTTGAGTATACAGAGCTTTACAAAATTACACACTGCCGGCAGTGTGGCTGTATTCTTTACTCTGAGGTCTAGAGCATCTGTAACTCTGACTGTTCATCCTCAGGGGCCTTCTGGTGTGCTGGTTCAGCTCTCAGTGGCAAAGGCCTGGGCTGAGCCCAGCACCTGAAGCCTCTCTCAGAGACAGCTTTAGCTCTTTGCAGCTATAGACTTGGAAGGAGTGGGGGAAAGCTGCTATGGTTGGTAAAATAGTGGGTCCCCTTATCTTGAACAGTCTATTGAAATCTCCCAACCAAACTACATCTTACAGTGAGAGTGTTAGTTTCACCATCTCCATATGAAATAAGACTTCACTAAGACTTTCCTATAATTCTTCTAGTTAGAACATAGCAGGAAATTAGATCTGTTTTGTGAGGGAGAAGAAGAAAGGGAGGGAGGTAGAGATAGATTGAGGGGGGAGAAGTAAGGAAAGAGGGAAGGGGGTGGGTGAGTGAGTGAGAGAGTGAGAGAGAATCAGTCTTTTTTTTTGGTCCTTTCCTAGCTTAGCTGATTCTCTGGATGAGAAAGAGCCCAATGCCCAGGCAACCCTTGGGCACAGAATGGCCTGGATACTGTTCTCTGCCAGTCTTTTCGTCAGTCTGACCACAACCGTGCCCAGAGATGTGGCTCCTGGAGCCAGTGACATCACTTTCCATTCATGATAGTTGATTAGTATTTTCTATGTGACCTATATTTTTTTCCTCAAGTCTATGTCTAGTTTTTGGCTGGAGCTGCAACATACTTTAACTTCCCATCTCTCTAGTGAAGTTAGCCAAAGGAGAGGGAGGGACAGGCACTGCATAGCCTCTCAGATGTGGGATATAAAGAAACACAGTAGGTATAATAAATGCCAAAAGGTAACAGAAACTGAAAACTGGTCTCAAGTAGGAAAACTATCATGGGATGTGGAGAAGGTGGAGGAGATGGGAAGGGGGAACTGGAGCAGTTTTGAAGGAAGCGGACACTGGTGGAAATGTGGTGCTGGAATGTTCCATACATAGACTCCCCATCATTAATAGTACTATAAATCACAGTGCCTGAAATAAAATGAAATTAAAAAGAAAATAATTCCCAGGTCTCTTTCATCAGTGAGTAGCTCCTTCTCACTAAAAATGAAGCTACCTTGTTCCAGTGAATTAACTTTAAGCTATAGATTAGGCATTGCTTTCAACATAAATTTTTTTTCAATGATGTTAGTTCAAATGATATTAGTGTTTCCATTTTTTTTTTTTTTTTGGTTTTTGGGCCACACCCAGTGACGCTCAGGGGTTACTCCTGGCTCTGCGCTCAGAAGTCGCTCCTGGCAGGCACGAGGGACCATATGGGAACCGGGGGATCGAACCGTGGTCTGTCCTAGGCAAGGCAGCAGGCACCTTACCTCCTGCGCCACCTCCCGGCTCCCTAGTGTTTCCATTTTTAATACTTGTAGTAACCTTCTCTCTTGAGAGTTGCATATTTTGGACATTTAAGAAAATCAAAATCTACTTCACTGTAACTCTTTATAGATAAATCTAGGAATATGTTCCTTTTCCTTAGTCCCAAGCATCTATTGACAAATAACTTAAGGGGCCGGGCGGTGGCGCTAGAGGTAAGGTGCCTGCCTTGCCTGCTATAGCCTTGGACGGACCGCAGTTCGATCCCCCAGTGACCCATATGGTCCCCCAAGCCAGGAGCGACTTCTGAGCGCATAGCCAGGAGTAACCCGAGTGTCACCAGGTGTGGCCCAAAAACAAAAACAAAAAAATAAAAAAATAACTTAAAAAAATCACATGATTGTAAGAAATTAGAAGATGGGGCTGTGGGAATACAGTAGCAATAGAGCACCTGTCTTTGAGCATGTGGATTCTAACTTGTCTGGCACCACAAAAATGAAAGAAAGAAAAGGAAAAAAAAGAAAATAAAACTTACCTGATAACCACTTCATTTGTGTTGCTCAGTTCAACCACCAATACAGATGGAGAAGACTCAGTGGGAATGGTTAATGGAGGAACTGTTGTACTATCAAAATAGCTATCAGAATCTTCTATATTATTTTCTTGTATTTGCATATATTCTTGCTCAATCATATGCTTGATATCACAAATGTCTTGTTCTTGCCCTGTATCCTTCAAGATTTTGTCAGTGGACTGTGGGAGTTTAGCATAGAGGATGGCTTTCTGGGGATTTCCAGAAATGTAGTCTATGGTGCAAACATCAGAAAGCGAGGCAAGATTTTGCAGGGCATCCTTAGGGATCCTCACTTTGTACATGTCTTCAAATGCTTTGGGGAGTGCACTGGCCCAAAGACCACTTGAGTATTTCACCAGCAGCTCCGCAACTTTCTCTTTAAAGTCTTCTGGCATAACTGTTGGGCAGCTTTTTGATGGTGGTGTTTGTTTTGGAGAAGCTAGTGGGGATGGAGGCACTTTTTCAGTTTCCTGTTCACTTCTCAAAAGCTGCTTTCTCTGAGCTGGATACAGAAGTAAGTCCTGACCTCCACTGCAAGGTTTTTCCACCTGAAATTTGTCGATAAAGCAAATGACAGTTGTTTCCATGGCTATATAAAATCTGAAAACACTGAATGCATTTTAAAATGGATAGTAATACTTTAAAAATATTAATACCAGAATATACATTTTATTTTTTCAGCTACCTAGACTTGAATGCAATGTCTTCATCTGCAAAAACAAACAACATCTTTTTTTT
>PVKC010003535.1:0-23416 GCA_004027635.1 Crocidura indochinensis | reverse complement strand
GTCACAAATCAGAAGTAAGGCAGAATTACTGTCCTTTGTGAGGCATCTGGTCTGCAACAACTCATGATACTTGAGGAGTGCCTTGTCCCTGTAAGCCACACATTTAATCTTGAGCTCAATCCAAAGCAGGAGTTTACAAAAGATGAGCTGGAATAAGCTGTGAACATGTCTCTGGACAGCTAGTAATAAACCAATGGAAAAGAAACCTAGGAACCTGCTCTCAGAAAATTGAAGTGTCCTAAGAAAATCCATGTTGTTATACACTCCAAAGCTAAGTTTTACAAGGACTGCAGCAGAAAATCATCTGAAAGTTCTGCCTCTTTAATGAAGCATAATTAAAAATGTCTGACAAGAATGTGTCATTCCTAGTCTGGCATGGTGAAGAGACATGAGAGGTATAGAATAAGTGGGAGCCCCCCCTCCCTGTACCCCTCCGTCCCCGTGAGGGGGCAAGGGCAGGGTCTGCCAGCCTTGCAGGTCGCTGGTGAAATACCACTACTCTGATTGTTTTTTCACTGACCCAGTGAGGCAGGGATGGGGGGTGGGGTGGGGGTGGGGAGAGCCCCCAGAGACTCTCACTTCTGGCCCAGCCGCGCGACATGCTCGGGGGACAGTGCCAGGTGGGGAGTTTGACTGGGGTGGCACACCTGTCAAACGGTAACGCAGGTGTCCTGAGTAATTTTAATTTATTAAAAAAAAAACAAACAAAAGAATATGTCATCCGGGGCCGGAGAGATTGGTTCGAATCCCGGCATCCCATATGGTACCCCCAGCCTGCCAGGAGCGATTTCTGAGCGTGGAGCCAGGAGTAACCCTGAGCGCTGTCAGGTGTAACCCAAAAACAAAAAACAAAAAAAAAGAATGTGTCATCCAAGCTCTCATTTGATGTGCATAATTCTAAAGAGGCATGGCATAATGGCCTCTCTCTTCATATGAGAGAAGAAAGAAGACACATGACACATGTCATCATGTTGCCCAGTCTCCTAAGCCTTTCTTCTACCAGAACACAACCCAGTCAGGTTTGGACATGGAGCAACACTATCCATTCCCATGTCCTCCATGCACTAAACATGAATTTGGTATTTTTAGATGGCTGGGGGAAATGGAAAGAATTACTTTATGTGGTGAGAAAGTCTTAATTTCAGTGTACCCTAAGCTTTGTCAGAGCCCAGGCCCATTCATTTGTCCTGTGTTGAGTTTGGTTGCTCCTGTAATGTAACAGAACTGAGTAGCTTCAATAAACTGGGTGACCATCCTACAGTGCTCTGTCTACTTTCTGGCCCTTTATAGACATATCTTTTTACCTCTGTCTAGGTGTCTAGGACATCAGACTGAAGGGAGTAACAATCTCTGAAATGCTCCTTTATGTCAGACCCCACTCCATTATTCATCTGCTGCCACCTGAAATTATTAATAAGCTTTCTGGGATGTGTCTATAGTATTTAAGTCAAGCTTTGTTAGTCAAACTGAAAAGCAGATAAATAGTGGACAAATAATCATGTGAACCAGAGGACAAATTTCTTTTTAGTAGTTTTATTTTATACCTATTATTTAAAATAAATGTCACACATTTTACAATTTAAGTAATTAGGATCATAGGCACCTTCCAATATGATACTTGATCTTGAGAGGGTTTACTTTTTATTCTCCACTAATATAGCCTCTTTAAATTCAAAAAACATTTACTAAGATTATACACAGGCCAGAATATACTCAAACTGTTACTAACTGGAGTTAACTCAGATTTCATCAAATACATTAAATAAATATTCATGAAAAATGCAGTGATATGAAATATGCCTAGACTAAGTATAATCTTAATAATTAATCTTTAAGAGTACAAATAAAGGTATTCAATTCAAAGGGAGAAAATCATAAAATGTATAATCAAGAGTTAAAAATAGTTTAAATCAAAAATTTTTCCACTTATACTGCTTTAAAATTTTCACCTTAATAAAAATATATTTCCAAGCCTCTTGACTATTACTACACATCCCCCCATTAACTATGTACATGTCTCTTTAAGTTTCTGGTAAACAGGTTCAGAAAATATATCTACTAGTTTAGTTCTCCCCACAAGCTACAAGAAGTGCTTAAAATGGGATCTGTTATGGGGTGCAAGTCGCATCTTTCACTGTGCTCTAAACATCTGACTAGATAGACTACTCAACCTCTAATCTCATTCTCCAAGATAGAACAGTTTCTGGCCCTCCTTGCATTCAGAGTAAGTCAATCCCCACATAAAACATGGCTTTGTACTATTTCTTTAGTGTGGTAACTGGTTGCTCACTGTTTCAGTTGGATTTCATTGGAGGAAACTTTCATAGTTTCTAGATCCTTAAGTCCACCTAATTCAGGTACACAGTAGAAGGGAAGGAATAAAAAAAAAAATCCCTTGTGCTATATATACACTATAGAACAGACTTGAGACTACAATGTATCCTTTACCTCCACACTTTCTTCCTTTCATTTCTCCATTATTTTCTTCCGGATACATATGTTGTTGTCATAAACAATAACAACAACAAATAAGTAGCATGACCCAGAAGCCCATATCTTTTAACTGTGTATAGTTCCCTTGCCTGCACGTGCACTCCTAACAGGAGTGACAGGTAACACAAACTACCAATTTCTGACACTATGGAGTAAGGTTTTGGGACCTAATAGATCTATTTTTTGGGGGTGAGGGGGTCACACCCAGCAGTGCTCAGGGGTTACTCCTGACTATATGCTTAGAAATTGCTCCTGGCAGGCTTGGGGGACCATATGGGATGCTGGGGTTCAAACCACCATCCTTCTGCGTCTAAGGCAAACGCCCTACCTATCTCTCAGGCCCCAACCTAATAGATCTTAATGTTCTATCCCCACAAGTTCAGATTTAACCTGATTTCAATCACATTTGGAATCACAGCTGGGAAAAATCCCACTCCCATGTTTTAAAGTTTGCAGTGGGGAAATCAGATTCTAGTATAGATGTGAGATCCAAAGAGGGAAAATAAATTTTTTTTTCAAGAGAACCCTACTCAGTTCCCCCAAAATAATATTCATTTTCTCTATGTGTCAAGAATCTTTCTCCTCCTTAATCCTCAGAGTTCTTTACAATTTTCTTTCTAAGTTTACCTGTGTTACAATTTAATTCTTGAAGGCAAACTCCTTTGAGTTTACAGAGGGCCACCTGCATGGGCCATTGGGGTAAACAGTTTACTCAACTGTCTCTTATGGAATTAGAATTTCCTTTTGAGATTCTATAACAGAATTGGTATTGTCCAATGAAATTATAAAAAAAATACTTTCCTAGGAGGCTATGCTCACCCACCCATATTTTTGTTTTCACAAAAATATTAAGTTGTAAATCTGTTTTCATTTTATATTCTCCCCATCCACTAGAAATCTATCAAAGTCACAATTACTTGAACTTTTTTTTTCCAGAACTCCAACCTTTAGCAGCCATTTTGAACTCAAAAGCAATCCAATTAGAAACCACCTTCAGGGCCCGGGAGATAGAATGGAGGTAAGGCGTTTGCCTTTCATACAAAAGGATCGGTTTGAATCCCGGTGCCCCATATGGTCCCCCGTGCCTGCCAGGAGCAATTTCTGAGCATGGAGCCAGGAGTAACCCCTGAGCACTGCCGGGTGTGACCCAAAAAAACCAAAAAAACCTGAAAAAAAAAAAAAAGAAACCACCTTCAGCAGACATCTGAAAGTCATCAGCCAAAGTTTCATTATTATGGTTAGCCAGTGCACAAAGAATAGAAGTTTGCTTTAAGAGCTTAGTCATTTTTGTGACTAAAGCTGAAGAGCGTTGGAGCCTGAGCAACAGCACAGCAGTAGGGCATTTATTTGCCTTGCACGCTTCCAACCTCAGTTCGACCTCAGTTTGATTCCCAGCAACCCATATGAGTCCTTGAGCCTGCCAGGAACAATTTCTGAGCATAGAGCTAGGAGTAATCTGAGTGCTGCTGATGTGACCCAAAACAAACAAACAAAGATGAAGAGAGTTAATAAACTTCATCACTGATGAGAAAATGGTTCCCAGAGAAGGCACTGGTCCCCTAATGAAGACCAATAGATTAAGTTCAGGCTGAAGTCTAAGGGCAATGGGAGGGCCTAGGCTGACTGCAGAAAAGGAGTGTGAGACCAGATAAACTGGCTCCTCTCAACCGTGCTCCCTCCCAGCTGCCATGTGTTGGGAAGGGGTATCTATCATGCCCAAGGTATCTGTAAATGGAGACCATTATTTGGGCACTGCTGTATAAGAAAAGGCAAGTGGGCTCCCTGAGAATGTGCATGGGAGTCACCCCCTAACCCCAAAGGGATGATGTTTGTAGCATATTCCACAAAGAGTTTATCAAAGGTACAGATGAAAAGCTCCTTGGAGAGCACAAATACTGCTTTCAAACCAGGTAGACAGAGATACTTTCCTAAAAATAAAGATATCTAGTCTCTATTTTTATGAACCATATTCATAAAATGTATAGTCTATATCTTTTGTATTCACATTCCATAATATGTATGCATATAAAACATTTATATTTACTTTATAAATATACAGAAGCTATAGATGAAAAATTTCATCTTCAGCTACACAGAATGAGACTGATATTTCCCAGGTTCTTCTGACACTGGATTTCCGTTCTGTATTTGAGACTAACTGACCTTGTTTGCATCAGTATCAGCCCTTGATCTGTAGCAAAGTTTTTCTACTTTTCTGCAAGATGCAAAGAAAGCAGAATAAAAGAAAATAACCATCAGGTTATATCTAACATTATTTATAGAAGGCAGTTAAAGAGATAAATCAATATGTTCCTTCAGGAATGATCCCTGAACACAGAGCAAGAATAAGTCCTAAGACCTACTGGATATAGCTAAGATAATCTTTTAAATATAAACATAAAATAAACATACTTGAAAATATTACCAGATATCAAGAGGGACAGTTTTCCACAATTTATACCAGTGCCTCACCAGGCCCACTCTCCCTGATTACTGGCAGGGACATACATGTCTAAGACTTCAATCTACAGCTGGGAATTGACATAGAGATAAGAATAGCAGCACAATATGGATATTCCTCAAAAACCTAGAAATTGAGCTTATATATAATGTATCAATACTACTTCTAGGGGCCCAAAGTATAATGCAGAAAAGCTCTCTGCATTCCTGTGTTCACTGAAGCAATATTCACAATAGCCAGAATCTGGAAACAGCCCAAGAACACATGAGTGGATAAAGAAACAATGGTGGGACAGAAGAGATAGCATGGTGTTAGTCGTTTGCCTTGCATGCAGAAGGTCGGTTGTTTGAATCCCGGCATCCCATATGGTCCCCCATGCCTGCCAGGAGCAATTTCTGAGCATAGAGCCAGGAGTAACCCCTGAGTGCTGCTGGGTGTGACCCAAAAAGAAAAACAAAACAAAATAAAAAATGGTATGTCTACACAACAGAATAATACAGAGCTGTTAGGACAAACGAGGTTATAAAATTTGTTTATACATGGATGAATATGGAGAATTTTATGCTGGGAGAAATGAGAAATGAGTCAGAGGAGGAGGAGTAGCCATAGAATAATCTTACTCTATTGTGGGATATAAGAAAAATAAGATAGTATGGTGTTACTATCCAAAGACAATAGAGGTGATATCTAAGAGGACAAGTTCATGGTAGGAAGCTTGTCACAAATAGTGGGGAGTGCAATTAGGTCAGAGAAGGGACCATTATGACAAGATACTTGGAAATGATCACCCTGGGAAAGAAATGGGTGCTGAAAGGAGATAAAGTGATATACTGATACTCTCCAGTAACAATATTGCAACCCAGTGTCCAAAAGGAAAAAAGAGAGAAAGGCACAGAGAAAGAGGGAGGGGAGAAGGGGGTGAGAGAGAGAGAGAGAGAGAGAGAGAGAGGGAATGTCAGGCATGAAGTGTGCTAGACATTGTACTACTACAATTCAATTGTGAATAACTTTGTAACTCCGAATCTCATGGTGATTCAAGTAAAGAATTTGTTTATAAAATATAATAAAATTTTAAGCATAAAAAAAAACAAAAGAACGGTTGTGACATTTTCTGATTTACATTCACCTCCATTGTTTGTATAGAAAATGACCAGTCAATAAAGATGGGGATACAGCCCTGTCGTAGAAGGAGTATTTCACATACACATAGGAAACCTCAACAAGATTCAATCCTTAGTACACGTGAGCGCGTGCACGATGAATATAAATGCTGAAAAAACAGAAAGTTATTTCAGCACCTGAAACTTAATAGAAAAATCACACACTTTAGAGAAAGCTGAATCCAAGAGAGGCAGGTACTCTTTCTCAATTAAAATATGAGAGAGAGAGAGAGAGAGAGAGAGAGAGAGAGAGAGAGAGAGAGAGAGATTGATTCTGGTGTTTTGCAGACATGTAGGAAGGATGAAAATTGCCCTTCCCCAACCACAAATTAGCTACACAAATACTAGTAATCATCATGAAATATAAATAAGCAAAATATATGAAAGGACTACTTATGATATTCATTTATGAAGTTTTTACTCTAAAGATGACTTCTTATCACATTTTAAGAGTGTAAAGTTATATGTATCTGACAATGAAGGCTGTTAATTGAAGACTTATAATTTAAAGAATATTTATGGGTTTAAAAAAAACCCAAAAGGATTCCAAGAAGGAGCTCCAGAACTGAATTTTAAAATTAAGAAGCTTGGGAAAAAATGAAATTGCAGATTAGCAAAATCTGAGGAAGCAGGCAGATATGTATGTAGGTAGGCAGGTAAGTAGATAGATAGGCAGAGAGATTATAGTTTATAGATAGATGGGTATAGTTTATAGATAGGTGTATAGATGATAGTTTATAGAAACAGATAGATGACACACAGACAGACAGACAGACAGACAGATAAGAGTTTGTTTTGGAGTCATACTTTTGAGTGGTCTGGGCTTACAACTGGCTCTGTGCAAGTGCCTTAACAAATGTATAATCTCTTTGGCCCCTGACAAAGTATATAATTCAATATAAGTACAAATAATTCTTCCAGATTAGCAGTAAAATAACATTAGATGAATAGTTATTTGGAAATTCCCATCATATAAACAATGTTATAATCCACATAAATCAGAAGTAACATTCCTTTTTGGGGGGAATGTGGGCCATATTTGGAGGTTCTCACAACTTTCACCTGGCTCTATGATCATGTATCACTTCTGGTGGTCCTAAGGAGACCATAAGTGGTGGAGGGTTCAAACCCAGCATGGCCAAGAGGAAAGCAAGGACCTTATCTGCTATACTACCTCTCCAGTCCCCAAAACATATTTTAAATTGTAAAAACAAGCCCTATATCATTCAATATTATTCATGTATTCTAATTCTACAAATTTAGAAAACATACCAGTTTAGATTCACTGCTAATGCTAACACTTAAAACAGTTAAAATTGCTGAATAAGTTCTACCAAATCAAAACATGAAGTCACTTTGCCTTAAGTCTTGTTCTATTTCAAACTGTGGTACATATACACAATGGAATATTATGCAGCTGTTGGGAGAGATGAAGTCATGAAATTTTCCCATACGTGGATGTGCATGAAATCTATTAAGCTGAGTGAAATAAGTCAGAGGGAGAGAGGAAGACACAGAATAGGCTCACTCATCTATGGATTTTAAGAAAAATAAAATCGTTTTTGCAATAATTCTCAGAGACAAAGAGAGGAGTGCTGGAAAGTCCAACTCACAACATGAAGCTCACCACAAAGAGTGATGACTGCAGTTTGAGTAATAACTACATTGAGAACTATCATTAACAATGTGAATGAATGAGGGAAGTAGAAAGCCTGGCTAGAGTACAGGCAGGGATGGGGTGAAGAGGAGGGAGACTTGGGACATTAGTGATAGGAATGTTGCACTGGTGAAGGGGGATGGTTCTTTACATGACTGAAACCCAACTACAATCATATTTGTAATCAAGGTGCTTAAATAAAGATATTAATAAAAAAAGATTTGTTCTATTTCAGGTACAAAATTGATTTTTTGCATTTTTCAACAACACTCTTATTAATTTTTAAATAAAAATAAGGTATAAATGATTAGTCCAGAAAGCCAAAATGTGATCAGATGAACAACTTAAAAAATTCTTAAGAACAATCAAATAAAATGGCATACATATTCTCACATATGAAAAGGATTTCAGAAAAAAATGGCAACAAATATAAAAACAGTAGTTATAACATATACATCACCCTCAACTTGATGTAAATCTAGTAAAAAAAAAGTGTTTTGTTAATCATGGAGATGATGATGAATGTGCCTTGTATAAAGTACCTCTTACTCCAGAGCTAAAGTAACAGGAGTAAAAAAATCAGAGCTAAAAGTGGAACAGGAAGTAGAGGGCAAGAGGAACAAATAGAGACATAAGAGACATACCGTGCAAATATGAGGCCAGTGTTCTAACTGCTGCAAAATCCCTTCAGTAAGTTCTTCTTTATATAACTCCTTGTAAAAATGTGGAAGCTTTGAGATCCAGATGCCATTGTTATGCTTGTTTAGTATTTCTCTTAAGCGATTTTGAACCTCATCTACTTTATGAGAGGCAGGAGGCACAGTATTTGTCTTTTCAAAAGTCTGATTAAAATTTTCTTTAAATAAAAAAAAAAGAATTAACCATAATGCTGCACATTTCAGATGATCTCCATTACTTAACTGAATGGTAATTCAAAGGTAACTTCAGATCTTTTTTTTTATATCTGGGCTAGAGTGATAGTACAGTAGGGTGCTTGCTTTGCACATGTGGCCAGCCTGGATTTGATTCCCAGAACCCCATATTGGCCCCCCAAATCTTGCCAGGAGTAATCAATCCCTGAGCACTGCTGGGTGTGGCCCAAAAACCAAATGAACAACATTTTTTTGGTACCAAAATGATCCCTGTTAAACATATAAGGAAAGATAGCCAACATATTTATATCTTTAGAACTTGCTATATTTCTGGTTTGGGGCAGTGGTGGTGGTGAACAAAGGGAGCAGCAAATAAAAGAATCACACCAAGTGCATTTTAAGTTTTGACTCTGAGTAGCAAACAGGTCAACAGGTGCCTGCTCACAAAGGGAACCAAACTCCTTTATTTTCCAAGGATGCTTCATAATTGAAGTATCAGGTGTTCTTGCTATGTAAAGAAGGATAAAATTTATCATGTAACCAACCATTTTCTAAGTACAAATAAGAAAGGCTATGGTGTATATGTAGTGCTGAATTTATTTACTTAGGGTCCTCACCCAGATGTGTTCAGGGCTTGCTCCTGATTTTGTGCCTGGGCCAGAGTGAGAGAACACTCCTGAGCACTGTCAAGTGTGGCCCCAAAACAAACAAACAATTATTTGGCCAACTATTTCCTTTTCAGAGACAAGATCATTCAGTAATTCAGTAAAAAGTCCACACCCCTTGTCACCAGCAAATCAACCTTCTATAAGCAAATCAAAATAAAGAACTGTACCTATATTCGCTGTATAGGACAGAGCATTCCTGTGCTGCAACTGTATGTACCACAGTGAGCCAATCACAACAAGCAAAGGTTCAAAGGTTCTACTGTAATAGACTTCCTCTCTGACTCTGGCCCATTTGAGCAGGCTTTTGACAGTTTAGATTCGGGTCCAGAACATTGTCTAATTTGCATGCATCAAAAGCCTGCTTGGATTGGCCGACTTAGAGAGGCGTTCTGAGCAGCCTTGCCTGATTGGTGCAGAATCGAGTTGGAAAATTCGTTACGTGGCAATATTTTTCGTTTAGTGGCATATTGAGATGTTTTTTGGGATATACTCAGTATATAAGACGACTCCCAATTTTCTGTTGACTTTTCTTCGTTTCAAAAGTCGTCTTATACGCCAGCAAATACGGTACCTAACTGCATCCAAGACTACTATTGCCAACCCTGTCATTCCTGTACCCCTTCGGGAAGGCAGCAGTCACCACTTTGAGAAATTACCCTTCAAGTGAGAGCGGAACAAGGAAGGAAATAACTGAAGATGAGAAAGCAGAAGTGAAACAGAGTAAGAGGGATATAAGAGAAGTCTTAATTAAGTCAGTACTAATTATGATCTGGGAGATCATAATTTTAGATAAATTAAAGGAATCTGGCTACAAAGCAACCTCACCAACATGAAATTACTATTTCCACCAAGATCTCTAACATAAGCTGACTCTCCCAGAAAAGAATATTAATGGGAACACAGAGTAATGCAGTTCTAAGACTAAGATACCTATGATTAAGTACATTGTAGAGGTGGCTATTTTCTCATGATGAAAGTGAACTGTCCTCTGTTCCTGCAGTCATCAGAGCTACTAAGATGTGAAAACACACACACACACACACACACACACACACACACACACACACACACACAGAGTTACACATACATCCTTTGAACCCTAGGAACAAACACCCTAGACATCTGAAAATCTTACTGTGCTAATAATAATAATTGAAATGAAGTCTGGACAAAGGCCTTAAAAGCAGTTATACTGAGTTGGGAATTTTATATTGGATAGAAAAGAACTGATGGTGGTATCCAAGTTTAATGCAAGATTATCAAATACTGTTAAAAATAAATTGTAAATAAAAATCATGTAGAGATTATATCTGAATAAAAATGTTATGTTTAAAAAATGAACTTTAGGGCCAGAGTGGTGGCGTGGAGTGGTAAGGCATCTGCCTTGCCGGCGCTAGCCTAGGATGGAACATGGTTCGATCCCCTGGCATCCCATATGGGCCCCCAAGCCAGGAACGATTTCTGAGCACATAGCCAGGAGCAACTCCTGAGTGTCACCAGGTGGGCCACCCAAAAACAACAACAACAACAACAACAAAATAACTTTACCTATTCTTTTTTTTTTTACCTTTTGGGCCACAACTAGAGGCACTCAGGGGTTACTTCTGGCTATGTGCTCAGAAATCGCTCCTGGTAGGCTTGGAGGACCATATGAGATGCGGGGAATTGAACTAGGTTAGGTCCCAGGTTGTCGGGTGCATGGCAAATGTCCTACCTGTGCTATCTCTCTGGCCCCATTCACCTATTTTTGATTAATTTCTGAATGATGTTACGCTATCCTGACACCTATATATATATATATATATATATATATATATATATATATATATATATGTAGTCATTATTTGTCAATAAACCTAGTACTTGTCAAATTCAGAAACCAGTTCTCAAATACAGAGAAGCTTGGTCTCCATATAAAAAGTGATGGTATGATTAATAAAGCCCCAAAACATTTAAAAATGGAAAAGAGAAAGATGAGGTTAAAGAGAACATGAGACTAATCATCATGGAGATGCAAATCAAAACAACGAGGTACCATCTCATGCCACGGAGACTGGCACACATCACAAAGAACAAGAACAATCAGTGCTGGAGGAGATGTGGGGAGAAAGGAAGTTTCATTCACTAGTGGTGGGAATGCTGCCTGGTCCAGTCTTTATGGACAACAATATGAAGATTCCTAAAAACCTTGAAATTAAGCTCCCATATGGTCTAGCCATACCACTCCTAGGGATATACCCTAGGAACACAAAAACACAATACAAAAATGCCTTCTGTACACCTATATTAACTGCAGTGCAATTTACAATAGCCAGACTCCGGGAACAACCCAGATGACAGACATGAGTGGCTAAAGAAACTGGTGCATATACACAATAGAATATTATGCAGTCATCAGGAAAAATGAAGTCATGAAATTTTCCTGTACGTGGATGGACATGGAAACTATTATACTGAGTGAAGTAAGTCAGAGGGAGAGAGACACAGAATAGTCTCACTCATTTGTAGGATTTAAGAAAATTAAAAGACAGTATGACAATACTCAGACACAATAGAGATGAGGGCTGGAAAGACCAGCCCACTACATGAAGCTTCCCACAAAGAGTGGTGAGTGCAGTTAGAGAAATAACTACACTAACAACTATTCTGACAATGGTAGTGATAGAAATAAAATGCTGTCTTGAATACAGGCAGGAGGAGGGAAGGAAAATGGGGGGCATTGGTAGTGGGAATGCTGCACTGGTAAAGGGGTTTGTTTTTTAATAACTGAAACCCAATTACAATCATGTTTGTAATTATGGTGCTTAATTAAAGATATCATTGCAATTTTTTTTCATGAAGGAAATAAATAAAAAACGTACCACTTTTTTCCTTAGCGCAGATTTTTGAGAGATGCATCTGAAAAGGTGGTGGGAGGGATGCCTTTGGATTAAACCTAGTACTAAAAAAAACCCAGTAAGTTAAAATCCAAATGAAAAACTTTAGAATCTATAGCAAATCTGTACACACTGCAACTTTAAAGTCTTTATAGCTCTCAACAGCAAAATAAATAATTTCAGAATGAGCAAAAATGAAAATAATATCTGATATCAGCTTTCATATTTCATATTAACCAAGAAAATAGTATAAAGTTAAAATATTATTATTATTATTATTATTATTATTGTTTTGGGGGCCGCACCTGGCAATGCTCAGGGGTTACTCATGGCTCTGCACTCGGGAGACAGTGCTTTGGGAACCATCTGAGATGCTAGATATCAAACTCGGGTCGGTTGTAATCAAGGCAAAACCCCTACCTGCTGTACTGTTACTCCAGCGTTAAAAGCATTCTGAAATTGTATTTCAATGAAGGTGATTTCCAATTACTCTAAGGACTAGTAATATAAAATAAATAAAACCATAAAGAATAAATAGTTGAGGGCAGAGAAGAGGTGATGGCTACCATTTTTTTCCCTCAGGATGGCACTGGCTATTCAGTGGATTTTGTAATTCTATACAGATTGTAGTATTATTTTTCTGTCTTTTAAGTATGGCCTTTGGAATTTTGATGACTATTACAGAGTCCCTACAATACAACATAGTCACTTTAACAATGTTGATTCCTCTAATTCATGAACATGGAATACTTTTCTATTTCCTTCAATCTTCTAATTTTTTAAACACTGATATAGTGTTTATTTTTGTTTTTTTAACATAGGAAGTTTCCATTTTATTTTAATTTTGGTTTTTGGGCCACACCCAATGGTCAGGCATTACTCCTGGCTCTTCACTCAGAAGTCTATGGTAAGCCCAGTTTGATCCCCAGTATCCCATATGGTCCCTGAGCACCATCTGAGCACAGAAGCAGGAGTAAGCTCTGAGCATTGCCAGGTGTGACCCCCCAAAAATGTGGTGGTGATGGTAATGATGATGGTGATGATGATGGTGAGGATAACAATAATAAAATGGAAAAACGTGATACTGTTTTCTTTTCAAGAGTTGGCCAACTTTCTGTAAAGGACCCCCAAATTATGTCATAATAACTGAGGTAGCTTTTTACAATAACTATGAGACCTATTAAATTTAAATTTACAAGAGGTTACCGGGAGCCGGGAGGTGGCGCTGGAGGTAAGGTGCCTGCACTAGCCTAGGACAGACCACGGTTCGATCCCCCGGTTCCCATATGGTCCCCTGTGCCTGCCAGGAGCGACTTCTGAGCGCATAGCCAGGAGTAACCCCTGAGCATCAGTGGGTGTGGACCAAAAACCAAAAAAAAAAATTTGATTTATTTATACAAAATAGACAAAGGGGGTCCGGAGCAATAGCACAATCATAGAGTGTTTGCCTTGCATGCAGCCGATCTAGGATGAACCTTGGTTTGATCCTCAGAGCCAGCCTGAGCCAGGAGCGATTTCTGAGCACATAGCCAGGAGTAGCCCTAGCGTCAGAGAATGTGCTCCCCTCCCCACCAAAAAAGCAAAAAGCAATAAATAAATAAATAAATAAATAAATAAATAAATAAATAAATAAATAAAAGGCAATGGGCCTGATATGTCCATTAATCATCGTTTTTTGACCTGAGCTACCATATAGAAATCACAAGATTTTTTTTTTTTTTTTTTTTTTTTTTGGTTTTTGGGCCACACCCGGTGACGCTCAGGGGTTACTCCTGGCTATTTGCTCAGAAGTCACTCCTGGCAGGCACGGGAGACCATATGGGGAACCGGGGGATCGAACCGAGGTCCGTCCTAGGTTAGCGCAGGCAAGGCAGGCACATTACCTCCAGCGCCACCGCCCAGCCCCTAGGAAAGAAATTTGAGATCAACTAGTTTAACATTTTCATTGAACAAATGGAGTCACTTCTCAAAAGATGAAATAATTTCACTTATTTCGCTTGGTTAGCATGTATAGCAATACCTAAATTAGACATGATTATATTATGGCTGGTATTCTGGTGCATGAATATATGATAGATGTTACTGTATAATTGTATTTTTAGGGGGCGAGGGCTTAGTAGCACAGCAGTGCTAGTGCTAGCAGGGTTACCTCAACAATGTTTGAGGTTGAGTTCCATTTGTCAAGAACAAATGGAACTAGGGGTAAGAGACATAAGGTACCAAGGACCAAACCTGGGACCTACCAAACATACAACTTTTTTGGGGGGGGTGGGTCACACCCGGCAACGCTCAGGGGTTCCTCCTGGCTCTATGCTCAGAAATCGCTCCTGGAAGGCTTTGGGGACCATATGGGATGTCGGGATTCGAACCACCATCCTTCTGCATGCAAGGCAAATGCCCTATCTTCCATGCTATCTCTCTTACCTCCATACTATCTCT
The DNA here is from genome assembly GCA_004027635.1 of Crocidura indochinensis. Taxonomy (NCBI): domain Eukaryota; kingdom Metazoa; phylum Chordata; class Mammalia; order Eulipotyphla; family Soricidae; genus Crocidura; species Crocidura indochinensis. The sequence continues at coordinate 8,790 of PVKC010003535.1, read as the reverse complement.
CCAGCACAAATGTACAATATTTGGCTCCAGTGTTTTGAGCTATGGCCTCTGTAATTTTGAAGATGAATACTGAGGTACAGTGAAGTATGCAAAAGCCATCATATTTAAAACTTGCTAAAACTAAATATGTTTTGTTTTGTTTTTGTTTTTGTTTTGTTATTTGGGCCACACCCGGTTGTGCTCAGGGGATACTCCTGGCTATCTGCTCAGAAATAGCTCCTGGCAGGCACGGGAGACCATATGGGACACGGGGATTCGAACCAACCACCTTAGGTCCTGCACCGGCTGCTTGCAGGGCAAACACCGCCCCTAAATATGTTTTAAGTTTTAAAACAAAACACTAAAGTAATGCTAAGGAAGATATATTTAAGCTGCAAGTTATTCAGATACATATCTAGAAAAGAACCACATGAGAGCTACAAAAATAGCTTTAAAAGGAAATCACCAACCTGCAGAGATAACATAAAATATAAATATCCAGAGAATAACATTCAGGCATCGTGGACAAATGGTCTTAATCTTGTTTACACCATGTAAACTTACATCATGCTAAAACAGAAAACATTTTATTTCTACACAAATTATCAATTGGTAACATTTATTATCCTAAATTCATTAAATGCCTCCTTTTAGTCAAAGTCCAAATACCTGATGTTCACAGTAGGCATGGCCATTTGCCTCTGCATTGGAGCATCTTTATATATGTCACTTCTGACAGTTGTATGTAATGTGTAAGGTGGCATTTCAACATCATTATTTACTCCAAGAAAGTTTTCTTTGTCTCTTATTAGATTCGATCTTTTGCTGAGAGCAAAGTCTGAAGAAAATCCTGGTTGCCTGAGGGTTGCTTTTGGTGTTCCTATGAAATTAAGACAGATTGATGGACTCAGTTACCTGTCCCAGTCTCATTTCATCGTCACTCCCCTGTTCAGATATTTTCTGACTCTTTTTAGTCTCCGAACAAGAGCACAAGAAGGTTGCCCCTGGGAGGTAGGATAGCAGGGACACAGCAGAAAATATGCCAAGAGATGGAGAGTATGTGGCTGGTGACTTTCCAACTAACACACACCTCAGTGGTAATCACTGTACATTCCTACAGATGCAGCACAAATACCCTCATCTTCTCCATCCACTAACTAAATGGTTCCCATTACTTGAAGTCTGGACTCAAGCCTCTCTATTTATTTATTTATTTTATTTTTTATTTTTTATTTTTTTTTTTGGTTTTTGGGTCACACCCGGCAGTGCTCAGGGGTTACTCCTGGCTCCATGCTCAGAAATTGCTCCTGGCAGGCACAGGGGACCATATGGGGCACCGAGATTCGAACCGATAACCTTTTGCATGAAAGGCAAACGCCTTACCTCCATGCTATCTCCCGGGCCCCAAGCCTCTCTATTTATTGTGAAGTCCTTCTCTGTCATTCTCATAATGATTGCTCCCTTATCTGAACTCTTCCTGGTGACATTTTGGCCTGCACTCTTTTATATTAGAATTGAGTGGTTTTTAAAATAAAAATTTATTCAAAGAATTATGATTTAAAAAGCTACTGATAGCTGAGTTTTAGGCAGTCAATCTCACAATCTCCCCTCCTCCAATTCCACCGCCAGTTTTCCCATACTCCATCATCTCCACTCCCACCCCCTGCCTGCCACATTGACAGGCACATTGTGAAGTTTGATGGTTGCAGCATTAGATCTCCAGTTTTCACTATTGTTGAGACTGTTGCTTTGAATGTATAATACTCCTCTCCCACATCACCAGTATAATTGAAGACCCAATACTTAGTCCCCCCCGTTACTCCCCTTTCTTATTTTCTTCCTTTCCTCCTTGATTTCTTTCCTTCTCTTCCTTAAGTTCTGGAGTTAAGATATTTAGTCATCTCCTCCATTTACATTAACATTTATATTATATTTCCTCATCAAGTCATAGAATTGAGCACTTTCTTGAGAATTTAGTTTTAAGACTATGTTAAGCCTCTGCTCAACAAACATAGGCCAAGCAGTCTGGAACACTGTGGCATACTACAAAATTCATATCTTTCTGAAGATAAAGGATGTACAATAAAAGAAACGTTTTGTCAAATAAGCCATGAAATGATAGCATTCTTGGTTCATCCAAAATCCTGAAGGAGGGCCTCTCACTTCCCCAAAAAAAACTTATTATAGAATAAACCCACACTCTCTAAGTTTAATTATAATCTACTCTAAGTTATTTCACTCTTTGTATTACTTCATTTCTTATCAGTTCACTTAATTTCATATGAATATACTTGTTTGGGGATTTCTCCCTTGCCTTATCAATACTACAAATTTGGATCACGAATAAAGTAAGTTTTCCATAATTCCATATGATAATGCATTTAGTAAAGGACTTTTCATTTTTTATCTTTGAAAAGTTTTTACCTTCTAGAAAAAATGGCATGGTTTTCTTTACTCTCATCTGACAATTAACTTGCCGCCCAGTTTTCCTTTTAGAACTTCTCTGACGAGCCACAAGTTGAGCGATTCTTGCTGTTTCTGTGCAGGCCACAGCATAGCAAGTAATCTATACATGAGATACAAGGTAGGAGGAGAAATATGTCTCAAATTTATAGGTGGCCAGCTTTTAAAAGTGAATTTATATGTCCGAAATCAAGCAATCAAGAAGCACGTAAATATCAAGGCTAGAGCTATACAGAGGATAGGACATTTGCCTTGCACAAAGCTGACCTGGGTTAAATCCCATCCCAAATGGTCTCCTGATAAACTGTCGGAAGTAATTCCTGAGTACAAAGCCAGGAATAATCCCCTCAGCATCACTGGGGATGGACCAAAAAGCCAAAGCAACAACAACAACAACAACAACAACAACAATCCAGTAGATTTGGTAGTAATTTGTGATCTGGGCACAACAGTTGGGGTAGCTTCCTAATGGGTGGGTATAATGTTTAAGCAATTAAGGCTTCCAGTATTGCTAATGGGGAGGGGTGTGACTAAGTGGTAAACTGAATGGGTTATGTGCAGAAGACCTGAATACTGAAAAAACTAAATAAAAATAAACCAAAAAGGATCTCCAATATTTAGTCTGAATACTGAGACCAGTTAAATTTCAACCTTATCTTTTTTTTAATTGTATTGTTGTTAAAAAAATTTTTTTTTTTTGGTAACACCTGGCAGTTCTCAGGGATTACTCCTGGCTCTACACTCAGAAATCACTTCTGGCAGTCTCAGGGGACCATATGGGATACTGGGATTCGAACCACCATCCTTGCATGCAAGGCAAACCTCCATGCTATTTCTCCGGTCCTTATGGTTAAAATCTTAACATTCTTTTACAATTGAAAGGATTTGAGATAATTAACGACAATAAATTGTACTTTAGATGCTGTTCTATTACAGTTTCAAATGAACACTTTTTACCTTGACTTCTGTCCTAGTGGTGCTACTGAAAAGTACTGTACAGGCAATTAAAAACTGGCTTGATTCTTTTTGTTTGTTTCTGGGTCACACTTGACTGCTCAGGACTTAACTCCTGGCTCTGCACTCAGGGATCACTCCTGGCAATGCTCAGTGGATCATATAGGGTGCTGGGGATTTAACCCTGGTTGGCTGTGTAGAAGCCAAATGTATTCACTGTACTTTGTCTGAGTCCTTGATTTTTTTAATTGAATCACCATGATATAGAGTTTAAAAGTTGTTGATGGCTGAGTTTCAATCATACAATGTTCTGACACACGTGCCTTTATCAGTACACATTTCATGCTACCAATGTCCCCAGTCTCCCTGCTTTGCCCACTCCTTCCCCAGCCTAGCTTCTCTCCTCTTCTATTTTCTCTTTTCTCTCACTCTCTCTCTTCCTCCTTTCCTCCCTCCTTCCCTCCCCCCCATACACATACCCTTTTAGGTATCATGTTTTGCAATACTGTTAATGAAAAGGTATCATGTATATTGGTTTGAACTTTTGACATGCACAATTACCTTCTTACCTCTCCACATCTGCTAGTCTCGATCCTGACTACTGCTGGTATACTTCTCAGATAAGTTTCTAGACTAGGGAAGCCCAGCTGCTTGAAGGGGATCCAATCACCAGTCAGAGATTTGTACTCTCCTTGAACTCTGGGTAATGCAACTCCATTCTTATGAGACTGCAGAACAGCTCGTAGCATTTTTGACACCAGATCTGCTTCCAGCATCTTTACCTGTAAGAATATAGACTTTTAGGTCATATGCTTATTAGATAATTTCATAATTTGTCAACTTAACTAAAAACTTTCAGAAAAATAACATCTACGATAGAGAAAAAGCACAAGGTACCTTAAGAAGTCAGCAAGGCACAAAGATTAGCTCGGGGAGAAAATTCTGAGGGAATGTTCTCCAGAGAAAGAGGGGGGCTGATAGGTATTTTGAATGACAACATATAATTGGCCAGACAAAAAAGAAAAGTGAGAGGAATCAGTTCCAAGTAACAAAGTTTACAAGGTGCAACGTTATAATTACATTACATTATGGGTTTGAAAACTCCAGGCAGGTCAATACCTACTTATGATTTCAACAAAGTCTTTAAAAATGGGAAAGATTGGGAAGAGGCAGAGGCAGAAAGAAAAATGTGTCTGTGCTAATATGTTTCCCCATTGGGGGGGGTGGGTGGAGGGCACACACCCGATGGTGCTCAGGGCTTTCTCCTGACTCTGCACTCAGGAATCATTCATGGCAGTTGGGGGTGGGGGCGGCAGGGGGAGCACATAGGTTCCTGGGGACTGAACCCAGATCAGTCACATGCAAGGCAAATGCCCTATAAAGAGACAAAATATAAATAGAATAGTCTTAATAGTAAAAAAAAAAAGTGTTCCAATAAAAAAAATTTACCTGGAAAATAATCTAAGCTTTTATTATATACTCTCTCTATAAACATTTTAATCATAACTTCCATCAAATATTAACTGACACTATTTGTTTGTTTGTTTTGGGGCCACAATCAGTGACACTCAGGGGTTACTCCTGGCTCTGAGCTCAGAAATCGATCCTGGCTTGGGGGACCATATGGGACGCTGAAGGATCAAACCTCAATCCATCCTAGGTCAGTCGAGTGCAAGGCAAACAGCCTACCACTGTGACACCGCTCTGGCTCCAATTTTTTTTTGTTTTTGGGTCACACCAAGTGATGCTCAGGGGTTACTCCTAATGTGCGCTCAGAAATTATTCCTTTCTTGGGGGACTATATGGGATGCCAGGAATAGAAGCCAGGTCTGTCCTGGGTCAGCTATGTGCAAGATAAACGCCCTACCATTGTACTATCGCTCTAGCCCCCTATTTGAGACCATTAATTGAAATGCAAATTATTATTTTTTTTGTTTTTGTTTTTTTTTTTGTTTTTTGGGTCACACCCGGCAGTGCTCAGGGGTTACTCCTGGCTCCATGCTCAGAAATTGCTCCTGGCAGGCACGGGGGACCATATGGGGCACCGGGATTCGAACCGATGACCTTTTGCATGAAAGGCAAACGCCTTACCTCCATGCTATCTCCCGGGCCCCTGAAATGCAAATTATTATGTTATATTCTGATATTATATTCTATTCTTTCTGTAAATATGAAACCTTCATTGAGGCCAGAGAAATAGAACACTTGATAAGGTGGCTTGCCTTGCACATATCTGACCCAGCCACGCCCCCATTACCACATATGATCTCCTGAGTTCCTCCAGGAATGATTCCTGAGAACAGAGTCAAGAACTAGCACTGGGGCCGGAGAGTTAGCATAGCGGAGTCTGCCTTGCAAGCAGCCGACCCAGGACCTAAGGTGGTTGGTTCGAATCCTGGTGTCCCATATGGTCCCCTGTGCCTGCCAGGATCTATTTCTGAGTAGATAGCCAGGAGTAACCCCTGAGTACTGCCTGGTGTGGCCCCAAAACAAAAACAAAACAAACAAAAAAGATAATTTTAGGGGCCGGGCGGTGGCACTGGAGGTAAGGTACCTGCCTTGCCTGCGCTAGCCTAAGACAGACCGTGGTTCGATCCCCCGGTTTCCCATATGGTCCCCCAAGCCAGGAGCAACTTCTGAGCGCATAGCCAGGAGTAACCCCTGAGTGGCACTGGGTGTGGCCCAAAAACAAAAAAAAAAAAAAAACTAGCACTGCAAGATGTGGTCCCAAAACAAGTAAAAGTTTCATTACACACATTAAAGTATAATTATCACTATAACCAAGATATAGACATTTCCATCACCAAAATATTTTTCTCAGGTGAGATGCATATATGTAAAAATAATTTTACAACAACCGAAGCACAAAGAATGAGAGAGGAATTGGAAGCATGGTGTTTGAAACTTCTTATACTGTGAGACTGATGATGGAAACCCTAAGTATTTGTGAGGGTTACATATTGTAAACTTAAGAGTAATCACTAAGCTTTGCACAGTGGCAGTATCGTAGCCAATGAGGTTTATCCAAGGCACGTTTATTGCTGATTGAAAAAAAAAGAGTAATCACTAAATTTTGTTAAAAGAGGTATAACTAGGAAATCAATAAAATAGATGCAAGAGAAATAGCTCATGCAACATGTAACTAAAGCTAGAGAACATTTTTTGTTGTTTTGATTTTTGGTTATTTTGTAGTATTTGCTTTTTTGTTTAATAATTACATGACTATATTTTCATGCTTCAATTAAAACTATATACAAGATGATTACATTTTAATGTGTAATGAAACTTTTACTACACTGTGCTCAGGGATCACTTGGGGTTCCAGAGTGATGCCAGGGATTAAACCCAGCTGTATGCAAAGCAAGCACCTTACATGTTGTACTCTCTTTTTGGTCCTAGAGCACATGTCTTTCATGCAGAAGGCCCAGGATTGAATCCCTGTACTGAATAGAACTCCATGCACCATCAGGACCAATTCCTTGAGTACTAAACTGGAAGTAACTAACCACCAAATATTACTGTGTGTGGCCTCCACACATAAAATATTCAGCCAAGTAGCAATAAAAATTAAAATTGGGGGGGGCCAGAGAGATAGCACAATGGTAGGGCATTTGCCTTGCAAGCAGCAGACCCAGGACTAACGGTGGTTCGAGTTCCAGCATCCCATATGGTCCCCCGTGCCTGCCAGGAGCGATTTCTGAGCGCAGAGCCAGGAGTAACCTCGAGCACTGCCGGGTGTGGCCCAACAGCCAAAAAAAAAATTTTTTTAAAAATGGGCAGGAAAACAACAAAGTACAGACATAATACATAGAAAATAATCTAATAAAATGATAGATTTGAGCAAAGTACCTCAGCATATATTTAATAACAGAGTTAATATTTGACTACATTTAATCCAGGAAGTGAATCTAAGTGCAGTTATATATTTTTTATATTATATATATATTTTGATCATATTGGCTTACATATCTTTCACAGTAGTATTTTAGGTACAAATTAACGTTGAATCAATTAAATAGACGCTGAAGTACTTTGCTCAATTAAGTTACTCATATTAAAGGACATATTTATTTTCAATCATGAAAAAAATGGTAGATTTAGAGTCAAGCATAAAAGGATCTCTAAAGAATGATGTGATGCACATAAACAGAAGAAAAATGAAAAGTATTGGATGATTTCACCTATTTGTACAATCCATGAAGATAAAATAGACAAATAGATTTTGGGGGGGCCACACCCAGTGACGCTCCTGGCTATGCGTTCAGAAGTCGCTCCTGGCTTGGGGGACCATATGGGAAACCGGGGGATCGAACTGCAGTCCGTCCTAGGCTAGCGCGGGCAAGGCAGGCATCTTATCTCCAGCGCCACCGCCTGGCCCCGACAAATAGATTTTTAAGATAAAAAGATAAATCTGGGGCTGGAAATATAGTAAAATGGGTAGAGGAGGAATTCAATTCCTGGCATCCCATCTGGTCTCCCTTAAAACTGCTAGGAGTGATTCCTGAGTGCAGTTCCAGGAGTAATCCCTGAGCATTGCCCAAGTATGCACTCACCCAAAAAAGATAAATCTTTGATATTGAAAACAGAACTAACTAAGACTATTTTAGGAGAACGAGATGGGCTGTGGGGAAAGGAGGTGGAGTAATAAAATAAAGTCAACCATATCAACAATTAAACATATAACAAATTAATTTCTCAATAAAAATCTAGAGATTAGGTATCCACGCCTGCCCAGTAGGGCTGTCTGCTAAGAACTTTAAGTCTTGTCTTTTCTTTGTGCTTCTTTGTCCTCTGCTGACATCCGGACCTCGTGGGAGTGGGCTAATAATAGACTGCAGAAGAGCACGGCCGCTCTGCTTCACTATGTGGCCGTGCGCTCTCTCTACGGAAAGCACATCAATGCAACAAGAAGGGAAAAAAACACACTAAGGACTGTGCTGGATCACAGAAACCCAGCATTTCTCTCTGGATTGTCTTCTCTGCTGTAAGCCTAGGCCCAAGATTTGATCCTCTCAGAGGCCTCATCCACGGAGGACTCCACTCACTTGTAGACTAATCGACACACCCAGAAAGGCTAGAACCAGAGGTGTCTGGCTGCACACATCATCTACCCAATGAATACCACCGCAACACATAGAAAAACACACAATACTAGTGTGACAATGGGGAAACAACGCAGGCCAGCGTCAGACACTGAGAACGAAGAAGACAATTCTGATGACCAGATAATGACCAACGAACTAATCAATCTCTCAGATAAGGACTTTAGAAAAACAATATGGAAGATGCTCAAAGAACTCAAAGAAACCATGGACCGAGTTGAACAGAACACTAATAAGAACCAAGAAAATATGATGATACAAATCGCAAAACTCCAAACTGAAATAACATGTC
>PVKC010003534.1:0-38759 GCA_004027635.1 Crocidura indochinensis | reverse complement strand
GCAGAAAGCCAGGTCCCACCCTAGAGTAGGGTCCAATCACTGATCAGGGTAAGATCAGGGTGGGTCCAGAAAGCCAGGTCCCACCCTAGAGTAGGGTCCAATCACTGATCAGGGTAGGATCAGGGTGGGTCCAGAAATGTTTATACATAGAAATTCCAAATCATGATAAGATTAGAAATGTTTACATATGCAACAGATCCCCAGTATTCCATATGGTCCCCCCGAGCCAGAGGCAATTTATGAGTTCAAAGCCAGGAGTATCTCCTGAGAGCCGCCAGGTGTGGCCCCAAAAACCAAAACCAAAACTAAACCAAACAAAAAAAAACCCAAAACTAAGTCATTCATAATATATTTGTTTTAGGAATTAACTCTTCCAATACCCATCCTACCACCAGTGTTACTTTTCCTCCACCACTTACCCACCCCCCGGAGCCTGCTGCCAGGTAGACACTGAAAAGTTTACTTTACATTTGGTACAACACAAAGGCAAATGGGTTCATCAATAATACTTCAGTCCTAAAACTCAATATATAGTCATTTTTATATTTCTCACTGGTGTCATTAAAGCTAATATCTGAGGATTTACTGGTCTGAGTGAAGCTAGTTGAGATATCTTTTGAGTGCTTCTTAAAATTTTTAAATAAAGTCTGCTTTCGGGGCTGGGCGGTGGTGCTAGAGGTAAGGTGCCTACCTTACCTGCGCTAGCCTTGGACAGACCACGGTTCCATCCCCTGGTGTCCCATATGGTCCCCCAAGCCAGGAGCGACTTCTGAGCGCATAGCAAGGAGTAACCCCTGAGCGTCACTGGGTGTGGCCCAAAAACCAAAAAACCAAAAAAAAAAAAAAGTCTGCTTTCTTGGAAAAAAACTGCATAAAATTGCGCAAAGAAGGAAAATATGTTACAAAGTTAACAGGCAAGCACAATACTAAGCTCTTAAATAACCATACTGAAAATATCACAAATATCACAAATGATTTAAAATCAAAAGTTCTAGAATGGTTGCAAATGGAGCCTGACGATTCTTGGATCTATATAGATAATCTTGAAGGACAGTGTGTGAGTAAGAGAACTGGGGCCTTGCAGAAGGAACTTGGTCTGGCTATCCTGAGTGTGACATCTCCACATGCCCCACAGTCTATCCCATGGTATGTTATGAGCACACACATGTATCTAGGAGAACTCTCCTTTCACAGTTTTGTACCCAGAGTAAAATCCAGGTGGAGAAAAAATTACTCTTATGGTAGCATGGTGTTGGAACAGTCAACTCCAGAAACAGTTGTCTTCAAAAGGCACCATTTTGATACATTTGATTCAACCAATTGGAATAACTGTTATTCTAGCATACAAGGCACAATTTACTAGCATTTTTGCTTAATATGTATGAATGTGTTTATAGCTTACCTAACCCCAGACTTCATTTTTGGGGCCACATGACGAATTCTGTCCTGCAAAAGGCTAATTCTGTTTCAGTTCAGTGGCACTATGTCACTCAGTCGCCTTTATTGGTCTCAGATTTCACATCACATCAGAAAATAAAAAGAGGTGAAATAATCTATAAAATATCTTCTTTCATTTCTTTAGGTCCTGGTCTTATTTATTTAATATGCTTAACAAGAATTCCAGAACAGGCTTATTGGAAGTAAATGATCAGATGAAGGAGGCCATATAAATGCAAAGTAATAATACTATAAGTGCAAAACAATAATTATCTCTGAGATCCAGCACTTTACTACCAGTGGTGACATTGGTAGGAAGGTAATTCACAGAAGCACAACCACCATGATTAAGGCAGTAATGAGAATGACTTAGAAGAAGCAGAGCTAAGTAAACACAGCATGAATAAACAATAACTAAGCTAGTGAGCTATTTAAAGTCAGAGCTATGCCAGAAGAATAAATGCATGAGGTCCAAGAAAGGGGTCTGTCTCTGTGTAAAAGAAGAGAAACTTAGAAGAAAAGTGTGGGCTTATGAATATCAAATCTCAACAATAATATGTTTTTCTACAGTCTGAGGGCTGTGTAGATTACATATAAATTGCTTCCTAGAATCTTATATGATGAAACTAAGGAACATATGAGTTCCCACAAGTTAATATCCCATTGGTTAGATTCTTTTTGATAACAGATACTTCTTTGCTTCCACCAGGGTTCCAGATAATTAATATTGCATGTGTTTGGATATGAATGTGTATGTTTGTGTGTGTAGAAATGGGGTAGATGGTGGCATAGTTGTTAACCTATGTTGTCCTTAGCCTCTCACTAACACTGTAACTAACTGAATCGGACCAATGTCCCAACCTTTGTTCCCCACAGGATCTGATTTTATTCGTGTCTGCCCCCTACATGAAATGGTAGTTTCCAACTTCATGACTTCGCTGTACTGGGACCATTACAATGGAAATTGGGACTGGAGGGAATGGAGGATGAGAATTAGATAGTACCTTGCTGTTTTTGATGGGACTCAGGAAATAATTCTAGCTAATACATCTCCATGCTGATGGAGCCATTTTTCTTAGATGTCAGATGGCAACCATTTAACTCATTATATCCTCTATGTGTCATTAAATCTGGTTAGACAGAGAGAGGTTAAAGACAATTATTAATGGGAATGTTGCACTGCTGATGGGTGGTGTTCTTTACATGACTGAAACCCAAACACAATTATGTATGTAATCAAGGTGTTTAAATAAAATATAAAAAATTATATTTGTATAAAATTTCATAGAGGATTTTTTTACACATTCTCGTTCTCAAGTTTGTTATTTGTTATCATATTTCCTGTGATATTTGCGTTAGTGGATTTCAGAAAGGCCGAGTATAGGTGATAATTTCAAATACATTTCAGTCCAGCTCTTGGGTCTTTGTCTCAGATGTGCCAAGAAAATAATGAATTTTGTCAATTTAGTAAACATTTTTCAGTTTAATGGAAATTGATGAGATTGCTACTATATAAGAATGGATTTGTTAAGAGGCTGTTTTTGGTGGAATTGTTTACACTTTAATTAGTTTGGCATCTTGTAAGATTTATGTAAATATTTAATTTCATTGTTGCATTTTATTATCAAATTTAATAAATATTAATTTCTAGTTTGATATGTCTATTTTTTCATATTCATATTCAAATCTTTTGGGAGTAAGTCGTACCCTTAGAAGGATTAGTTACTCTTAAAATAATAATTTTAGTATCCAAAGAAATTTCCAAAAGCCACACAAATCTTAATGTGTGATGAAATCAACAGAATGCTGAATGGAACTTTGACACTCATGCTAAAATACCCTTCCTAGAGTCCTGGCCCTACTTTTCTTCCTCCCAGTCTTAATTGTCATCATGGTTGCCAAGTATATGTATGTGTATTGAACCCAGGTCTTCAGTCTAGATAATACAATTTTCTGTACATTTAACAAATTCCCATCTGTTGTGGTCGGAGAGATGGCATGGAGGTAGGGCATTTGGCTTGCATGCAGAATGTTCGTGGTTCGAATCCCAGCATCCCATTTGGTCCCCCTGAAACTGCCAGGAGCGATTTCTGAGCATAGAGTCAGGAGCAACCACTGAGCAGTGACGGGTGTGACCCAAAAACCAAAAAAAAAAAAAAATCCCATCTGTTGTTCCCTTGGTACTTTACCTATAGGACAGCTTTCCACAACCCCTGACCTAGTGCATCTTAATGTGTACTCCACAAAATGTCAGTCTGAAGAGATAAAGGGTGAAATCATTGTTGTGCCTAGTGAAAGCTACTTGTCCATATCTTTGAAGAAGAAAGACCAGAGAGAGAGAGGGACCAGTTTTTTTTCTTATCACTCCCCAACCATGCTTGATGCCTGATCTTGGATTTTCAGTCTCCAGGACTGAAAGAAAACAACATAATTTAAGTTGCCCCTTCTACAGTATTCTGCTCTGGAGGCTCAGCTGGAGACTGATTAACTAAAATTAAATTCTAAGACTAAGACTGTCTTAGACTGCCACTTGTATAAAAATAAATCAAACCTGGTCAAAAGTTCCTTGTAGCATTCATCAGTATCCTTAAATTGAAATGGTTGATTTCAATTTAACAAGGCTAAAATAATTGAAAATGGAAGTTTCAAATGTGCGTGAATGGCTCTCATGAGCTACTTTATTTGTGTCATTGTTATATGAAGATTTTTTTCCCTCTTTGAGCATTCTATGTTTTTAATCTACAAAACAGGTCTTTGTTTAATATTTGCTTGCATGTCTGACTTTCCAGTTGTTTGAGTCTACTAGATTTCACTGACTTGTAAATTTATCAGAGTGCTTTGGAATCTGAGTGTCTCCTGAATTCTGGTGTGCTGACAGCATTACTTGGAACATGAATTTTGCTGACTATGACATCCCGGTCTTATGCTTTCCTTTCTCCAATCTCATGTCAGTCATCTAAGATATGTCACTGCTTCCTTTTGGAAAAAATAGATGCTGATGAGAACCTTATCATGTTGATTCATTTTCTCACCTTTACAAGTCAGAGTCCTTTTTCTCAGAATCTAATTTTTTATTTTCTATGTTTTAAAATATGTACTAGAGGTTATTTTTGTTTTAGTTTTCTAGCTAAGTCAAGTAAGTGTTCTCTTCTCAGTTAACTGGTATGCTTTTTCAACATAGACTTCTTTTCTTTTCTTTGTTGTTTTGTTTGTTTAGGAAACACACCTAGATGTGCTCAGGCATTATTCCTGGCTCTACTCTCAGGTATCCCTTCCTAGTATTATGTGGGGGACCATTTTTGATGGGGAGTCAAACCCTTAGGCAAGCACTTCATCTGCCACACTAGCTCTCTGACCCTTAATAGATACTTTCTAATCTTTCCTTTTTATTTTTATAGCATTTAACAATTTTTATTTTACATTTTTAATGCCCTTCTGCAGAGATTCAATTTCTATCTGTGAATTTTATTTTACCTCTCAGAATTTGTATCTTTCTTTCAAAATCTTAAAATGAGCTACTTTCTGCTTACCATCATTTATTAGGTAAATCCAAATCAAGCTAAGTCTTGAAATCAACCTAGATGTCCAACAACAGACAAGTGGAGCACGAAGATATGGTGCTACACATACACAGTGGAATACTATATATCTGTAAGGAGTGATGCAATCATGAAATTTTCTGCAACATGAATGGAACTGGAAGATATTATATAAAATGAATTATATTAAATGAAGTAAGGCAGAAGTAGAAGGATAAATACAGAATGCTATCACTTATATGTGATACTTAGAATAACTGCATTAAAAATGGGAGTTGTACCAAAAACCCTGGTCCCCGGAGTATAGCAAGAAGAAGGAAAGAGACTATGTGGAGGAGGAGAAACATAAATATAAAAGGATGGGGGCCAGAGACCAAGTGGTCTCAGGTTCATTGATGGAGATAAAAAAAAAAAAGATAGGGCCCTGGAGATAGCATGGAGGTAAGGCGGTTGCCTTTCATGCAGACGATTATTGGTTCGAATCCCGGTGCCCCATATGGTCCCCCGTGCCTGCCAGGAGCAATTTCTGAACATGGAGCCAGTAGTAACCCCTGAGCTGCCGGGTGTGACCCAAAAACCAAAAAAAAAAAAAAAAAAAAAAAAAAGGACAGAACTAAATATCCAAGCCACAGGTAACAATAATGGAATCAAGAGACACAAACTTTAACAATCTAAACTTAAAATGGGCCTGTTAGACTAGCAAGTTGTGAGTTAGGAGTTGATGGTATGGGATGCACTCTGGGAATATTGGTGGTGGTCGTTACCAGTGGTGGGATTGGCCCTGATTCATTGTATGCATGAAACCCAACTATAAATACTTTTTATAAATCACAATGGTTTCAATAAAATAAAATAATGTTTTAAAAAGTTATTTTCTTTATTGAGTTTATATTTTTCCTATTATGAATTAAGTTATGTTTATTTTCAGATAATGACTGACTTGTTATTTTGGAGGCAGTTTTAAACTCTTACATTCATTGGGGGCAATTCTGGCAGAAGAGCAACAGATGTTGCTCTGAGTATAGATATGGGAAGTGATAACTCCACATATTCAAATTCCCAAAGACAAGACTAAAGAAGTAAAGCTAAAATAAAGAGTAAATTTTTACCTCCCATCCCTTTGAGGGCCAATTTGTTGGAAACCAATATCTGGCTGAACAGTGGGTTGCAGCTGATTTCCGAAATTCTAAAGCCATAGAGATTTCCATGAGAGCTCCTAGGGAGAGATCAATAAGTGGCATAAAGTAGGAGGACTGTGCTTTTAATGCCTTGTAAGATTACTTTTAGAAGTCTCTGCCTTTAATATGTGCAAGAATAATGGCTAACGGGATGACCTTAGGGAGCAGTTCCATGAAACCCAAGAACACCTTAGCAAAACTCATTGACTCTGCTTGTCACAGAAGGAAAAGGAGGAAAAACATCATATTTACAAAGTGTTTTGCTTAGTGGGTCTAAGGACCACGCATGTACAGATATTGACACTTCTACAGATTATTGTATATTAAGACATATATTTCCTTAGAGAAAAGCAGGGGTTGTATTATTTAACTATGCCCTTGGTATAGTACACACAGTGAATATGAACTCAGCAGTGACACATATTAATAAATACTTATTTATACCTTCACAATATGTTGAAAATACATCATGTGATGAATGATCTAGTTTACTTCCTTCACCTCAACCAAATATGAGTAAAATATTCTGTAGGATTTTTACTATTGTGAACTATACATGGGGTGACTTGTCTTTTTATTTGGGAAACAAGTGGGCTTCTGAGAAATGCTCAGGAGTCTCAGTCACTGCTGGCAATATCCAGACAGCCAGACCTGAAGAGTTCATGCTGGGCCCCGGAGGTGATGGAAGCCACAGGGCTATATTTTGCCATTGGTGCTGGAGACCATGCTCAGCTCTTGTGCATGCAAAGAGTGTGCCTCTAACATCCGAGCTAGATTCTTCTCATTGAGATTGTTTTAGTATTTTCAACAAAATACTAATCTTTGTTGACATGGGAAACAAACATTTCTACATAGAGAAAATTAGACTCTAATATCATATATGAAGAAGGAGACGAGTTTGGTACTATGAATTGATGGGTCGAGAAATTAGAAGCCAAGTGTCTTGGTAAGTGCAGTTTATGGACATAAGCACACAGATCTGGAATATGGGGAAGCCTGTAGTGTGCATGAAGAGTGAGGGTGGAGGGGAGAGGGGAGTTGTGGTAGTCATCATGAGCATGCTAGAGTCAGTGTGGCCCTCAATGATATTATTGAATCAGAAAGAATAGTATCCAGTAATGAACATTTAAATCAAGTCTTTCTCCTTAGGAATCCCTACACTTTTTACAGAGAAGAGGCAACCGATTCTCTGTCACTTGGAATTCTGGTATCTGTCACTTGTACCAGAACTCCGAACTTTATTGGTCTGAAGATGAAAGGTAATTGAATTGGATTGTAGTTGTTCTGGCTGTACGCTCTGATGGAATGTTCACAGGAAAAACTGTGAACTCAGGACACATAATTATGGTTTAGGGGAGAATAAGTCCATACTGTAATCCTAATTGTGGAGGATTCTTCAATAATCCTGAAATCAGAAGTATTTTTATTATATTAGTTTTGTTACTAATTCAGCATTGAGTAACAAAATAAATGATACCAAAACTAAAGAGTAAATATTCCAAGGGTTATTAGAATGATAGATTGTGTTACAAGAGTTTAAGGATAAAAGATTTGGCACACTTTACACTGTATGTGATCCTCATCTTGAAATTCTATTGAAATTCTATTAAAAGCCCATTCAAGGTTGAATACCTTTTCTTAATATTCCTCTATTTCGATTTTTGGTTCTGGTCCTAATGTCTGACTTATATTTGCAGCAACCATCGGGACTTTCATTACTTAATTTGTAAGATGCTCCTGTAGATGATGTTGGGATGCCCTTCTCATGAACTCTGGCTACCTTCTACCCACCATCAGCACTCAGAAAATGAGCCTGTGCTGGGCTTCAGGAGACCTGATGCTGGCCATGTACTCATTACAGTTCAGAGCAGATGAATTGGATTTGTGCATTAGACGATTCAAGCTAAGGACAGTGGATTGGACACTGGGTTTATTCCTTTCAAAACAAGATGAGGTGGCCATAATGAGAGTTTAAATATAATAAGTACACTCATGAGAGAAAACACATGCTTCAGGGCATTGGTGTACCCTGTCTTAAGCACTGTAATAGGGGACAACCTTCTTCCCCAGTGTGTCTATGAGAAACTATTTTCCCTTTTGCTTATATCATGAAGGATGCAACTGCTGACCAGCTCGGAAGGACTAGGCAGGTGGGCAGAGTGTCAGCTCTTCAGGAAAGCAAACCATATGCACCTGTTGTGTTTGCTCTGTGCCTCGAGGTGTACAGAGTGAAAGAGGGGTCCTGATGGATGTGAGGGCCCAGATATGCTTCAGCCCAGATTCAATGCAGAAAAAAAGACCAATAGTAGAAGGTGTGGAGATCTTGAGACAGAGGGAACCCAGGTATGGAAATCACCTTAGTGCTGAATGCCAAATACTTCCCCACTCTCACCCAGACTCTGTCTCAGGAACCAGGGTTTTGGGGGGACATTTAGGGTATTAAGGTTATTCATAGAAATTGATACCTTTAGGCATTCAGAATACAGTGGTGGGATATAAATTCTCTAAACCTGGTGGAGTAAATGCATTCAGAAGTTGACAGGCAGGCTACAGTGGAAGTCTTTACAACTTCTCCCATTTCAAGTTTTCAGAGACTCAACAGTTTGAAGAATTAATGAGCAGCAGTTAGTCAGAGAGGAGAGAGAGAGGATTTTAAGAAAAGAGACACCATGAAATGTGCCCACAAGAATAGGACAGCTTCTTTCTTGCCTCAATTACAAGGAATTCTGTGTGGGTTTTGCATTAGGGTTTTGCATTATGGTGAGGGGCTAAGCTGTGGTGGAGATTAGCTCTGGTGATATCTTTCTCAACTGTTTATTTGTGAAGGCTGTGAAAACTCACCCATCACGTAATGCATAGTTTTTTACACAACTTGTGGAGAAATGAAGGTTCAATATAGTTATATGATCTGTGCAGTCCTCCTTTGCTTACATTTCACCTCTGCATATTCCCTCCTTTTCTTATTCTTGAACCTTTTAGCTTGCATAATTTAATTTTGTTTTCATTGGAACTTTTTGCTTTTTCTCAGAACTGTTACTAGGGGTCTACTTTCCTACATTGCCATATTCTGGGTACCCTGGAATTGTTTTTGACAATTGCAAGTTGAAGCAATGGTAGGTGTTCTTTGTTTCTCTTTCAAACATTAAGGTGGTAATGGCATTTGGCATTGATTTATTCAAGAGCCATACCGAAATATTTAAAATTGATACTGTGTTTTCATCTCATGGTTGCCAGTAACACACTGGGCCATTCTAGCCAAGTGTGAAATTACATTTCCAATTTTACCTACAGGACAGATGTTGATGTAGATAAGTGTTCTTGTTTTCCTATGCATTGCTATTTCAGATTTCAAAAGTATTTTATGATTAACTTGAGAGCTTTCCAAAATAAAACCAAGATGAAAAGCCCTCAAATAATATTAAGTCTAATTCCAGTGTCAACGTTGACATCCAAATAGCTTTATTAGTAATAGGTTTTGTACAATGAAATTAAGTTGCTTTCTAACATTTTAACTCTTCATGAAGCATTGTATGCTTTATTTGCTCATTTGGAAAATAAGAGATATGATTACCTCAAGGACTTGTTTTAGCTAATTGAGAAATATAAGAATAAAGAGTTAGAAACTTTAACAATAAGCTTAAATCTGCATAAAAACAGAGATTATTAAAACAATGTGAATCATTTTAAAGGGCAAAATTTGCTACCATTTATATAATCATCTCCAATAAAGAAATTACTCTCATTATTATTCTGAGGAGTGCTTTCTTGTTTCAGGAACTGAAACCATGGATGAAATTAATGCAGTAGAGTGTCTGAATTTAGTGAAAAATTAATAAATAGTAATTGATTGATGAAGTGTCAAAGCATCTTCACCATCCTGTAACAGGTTATGTATGCACTGAAACACCCAGAGGTAAAATACAACTATTCAATTGTTACATTATACTTATGCAAATCATTACATTCAAATGAAATTCAAAACCCAATCATTGGATCAGACTTGAGATTTCCAGTCAAACTGATTTTTCCTCCATAAACACCTATAGATTAGTCCAGAAGAGTTGTCTTTCATTGGTCTGCAACAGGTGATCAGATCACATTATTACTGCCCAGGCTCTTTGAATTCATATCAAGGCATTATTCTTCAACCAGAATTACCCTACATTGCCCTATCTTGAGAATTGGCATTGAAGTTGCTCACAAAGGCTGGGTTGAATAAAATATTTTTTGTCAGAAGGTGTTCAAGATGACTGATTAATTCTATAATTCAATCCAAAATTTTGAATGGCTCTTTGTCATAGCCTTTGATGTTGCTTTTAAAGAATAAAGACTTAAAGTCTGTTGCAGTCTATGACAGGATATGACAGGACATAGTAGTCCCTGAAGTCATAACTGAACCAGACACCTTTTACACACAGTGACTTTGAGCAAGGTATTTATCTCTCTGTGCTTCACTTGAGTCACTGGCTTAATAAATTGAATAACAATGTTTATTTTATAGCATTGTTATGAACATTGAGTTAGTGCTTGAAAAGAATTATAGAATAATCCATATAATATACTACACACCTTATATATTCCATGAAGAAAATAGACAAATTAATCTCCAGTTTGAAAAATTGAAAGTAGTAAGCCAGAAAGATAGGAAATCAGGAAGGGCACTTGCCTTGCATGTGGGCAACCATCCTCAGTGCCATGTATGGTCCCCAATGCCTGCTAGAAGTAAACTCCAAACTCTTCCCGATATGACCTAAAAATAAACAAAAATTCGATCAGGCTAAAA
Organism: Crocidura indochinensis; assembly: GCA_004027635.1. Classification (NCBI taxonomy): domain Eukaryota; kingdom Metazoa; phylum Chordata; class Mammalia; order Eulipotyphla; family Soricidae; genus Crocidura; species Crocidura indochinensis. Next base: position 27,822 of record PVKC010003534.1, on the reverse strand, counting down.
ACAGTGAAAAGATTAAAATTAATCATAAACTTCTAAAAATAATCACATCACTAATATGCTTATATGGACAATGTTTATTTTATGATTTTAGAATCATCTTTGAATTGGTAGAAAAATTAGAAAAAATCAATAACTAGAAAGGAAAATCATTTTAGAAGAAATATTTCACATGCTGGAAAAATATAAAGCAATTAGATTTTGTTTATTGGAATTTACCGGATGAAAAAGAAAGTCATAATTGATATAATTGCCAAACAGCATATTAATATTAATATTGATGTTTAGCCAGTGTAAGTTAATATTTTAAAAGGTTTTTTCTGTATTAAAAGGGATTACAAAATTTACCAAGAATTAGAGTTTTTCCATTTTATTTAAATTTCTAAAATTTATTTGCTTTAGGGTCGCTCCTGACTCTATGCTCAGGAAACACTCCTGATGGTGTGAAGATAACTATACACTGTAGTTGACATCTACAATGCTTAGCTGTGTGCAAGACAAGTGCCTTGCCTACAGCATTATTTATTTTTTTGACTCCAAAGTATTTGAATACTTTTAATCTCGTGGTTAAAATACTTACTATGGAGTTAAAATGATTAACATTCCCATATAGTTTTGTACTTTTCCTTATCAGTATTTTATGATTGCACATTGTTTGCTTAATCAAAATTGATATTGTAATTATTGTATATACATTTGATTGGTGCATCCTTTCGTTTCATTTTTTTCCAGTTTTTTTCCTTCCATCTTTTGGTCTTCTTTGATCTCTTCCTGGAGTGTCCCTGATTCCCTTTTAAAATATATTTCTCTTCATGTTTTACCATTCCCTAACAGACATCATTCCAAAAGTTTTGATTGATTGTTTTGCTTCTAAAATCAATTACATTCTGTAATAAAACTTAATGTTTTTATTTTTGTTTGCTTCGTTAGGGAGTCACACCCCATCTATAGCTATCTATCTTTTTTTTTATAGCTATCTATCTTAACATTTCGTTCAATGGTAGCACCATTTATACTTTAGTCGTGCCTTAAAACTTGCCTACTGTCACCTACCTATGAGAATTCTTGTTCTAAATGGAAATATACACTTTTTAATCTATGGGGAATAGAAAACTGGTACAGTCTGGCATGCAGGATATATCTTGTAGTTGCTATATACTGATCGAGTGAAAATTCTGGAATTGAGCTGCCTTGGTTTATAAAGCAGCAGAGTGACCACAGCCTAATAACCATTTCTCCATAAGCTTCAATCTTCCCTTTGGTAAAATAAGATAATTATCTACTATATCATAGAGTTCTCATACAATTACATGACTATATATACATTGGTTAGTAAATAGGTTGGTCTAATATAAAGATTCATTGATTTGGGGTGAAAGAGTGATTGATTGTACAGTAGATACTGTCTTGTTTGATTCTCGACATCCCATATCTCTCTCTCTCACACACATACACACACGTGAATACTCACGCTGAACATCACCCTGCTGAGTGCAGAACCACAGTAACTCCTGACCACCACTAGGTCAGGCCCAAGAAACAAAGAAAAAATAATAAATTACATTATTATAAAATACAATTGGTGGAAGGAATAATAAAATAAATGGGATTAACAGAGTATGTGGTGCCATTAGTTATGTATTAATATACCAAATTTTCATTGTTATTTATTTTATTAAAGAAGAAAATTTCCTGTGTTCAGGACTAGTGGAGATTTCACGCTGACAAAGATTTCCTCTTCTCTTTTACCATCCTTTGGAAGAAAAAAATACCATTTGAAAGATTATTTGTACAGAGGTGGTTCTATTTCTCTGTACACATCTTCCTATCAATTCTCTCTGCACACTATAACGTTTTCTATGGACCATGTTTGCCTGTCTGTCCCTAGCATTAGGCTCATTTGAAAGAGATTTAAACCATTTGCTAGAGACATTGGTTTTTCCTCTTCTATTCTTTACTGACTTCACAGATTGGGTTTTACCCAATGAAGAGGCCCATTGCTGTTTCAGTTTGTTGAACTTTAATTTCATGGTCCACTAGGAAGAAGTTTCTTTGATGTTATTCCTAGTCGCCATTGGAATAGGGGGAAGCAGGGTGAACTGTGCAGTAGAAGAGATTTATGTTGACTTGTAATTTCTAATAGTTGGCACTCTGTGGCAAACAATAACAAACAATTCCTTAGTGAAACAAGTTTAATCAGAAAAAGCAAGCAGTATTATGATTTTTCTCCTTTCTTGACTATATTCAACTTATATTAATTCTCAGTATCAACGTAATACAATTGGAAATACTGCATTTTACATTTAAACTCATACAGCAAATCCAATTTATGTATATTTTTATAAACATACATGCACATAGACTTTTAAAAAATGGGCTCATAAAAATGAAACATATTGAGGGTAGGAGTTGAAAAATTAATTTCAACATCTGTGAAATTGAGCACAGACTGATTAAAAAATAGGCATATTTGATAAGCTCTACTTAATGTGATGGAGATGAGTTTCCTACAAGATTCCTAGCCACTAGACTTCTGATTAATAGTTTTAGAATTCTCAGTTTTCAGGTATAATTTAATGAGATAATTATTATTAACTTTTGTATATATTGAATCCTTACCAAAATCTTTGCATGCATTGTTAGTATGATTCTATAGAAAAAGTAGGTTACTTAAATGGAAGTTTTATAGATGTTTGTAGGGCTTACTCAGTGATTCTTGGAGATCCTTCATGGTAGTCTATAATTCTTTTTTTTTGGGGGGGGGGTCACACTCGGCAGTGCTCAGGAGTTACTCCTGACTCCATGCTCAGAAATTGCTCCTGGCAGGCATGGGGGACCATATGGGGCACTGGGATTCGAACCGATGACCTTTTGCATGAAAGGCAAATGCCTTACCTCCATGCTATCTCCCGGGCCCCTGTCTATAATTCTTGAGAGGCTATGACATACTGGGGATCATATTTAGGGCTTGAAATCTACCATGTGAGTCACCTTTCTGGTTCTTTGAACTTTTAGTCAATGAAATCCTAGGTTAAAGTAAGGCATATTCATGGATTAAATGGTGATATTGCCTTAGATTTATTTTTATAGTAATTTTATTGTGACCAAAGTGAATTACAAATCTTTCACAGTAATAGTAATATGTAAGGTACATGGTGAGAATAAATTAGGACCATTCCCACCACCAGTTTTGTCATTCTTCTTCCCCTATGCAATCCAGCGTGCATTCCATATCTCCTTCTCTTGCCCACCCCCCATCCCAGTCTGTTAGTGTTAACTGATTCTCTCTGTGTATAGCATGTTGTAGATTGGGTATAGATTTTACTGAAATTGACTTTGGGTTTAGTGTTTGAGTCTGATCACTTTTTATTTTCATTCAATGTTCCTATGCTTGGTTTTGGTACCCTCCATTCATGAGGCAGAACAAGGTGATTCATGTTATGCGCTTCTGTTGGAAAAAGCAAAACAAAACAAAACAACAATAACAGAATTTCTTAGAGTTTATGCATTTAAATAAAAAGGGAAGAAGGAAGAAAGCAAAACAGAACAAAACAAAAACAAAGACAAAAGAATCAGCATCTACAAACAAAAAAAGAAAGAAAAAGGCACCCAGTTACTAAAAGCAACCATCATAAAATAAACCTGAGAATGAAAGTAGATAGAAAATTGAAATAATAAAAAGAAGAAGAAAAAGAAAAAAGAGAAAAGAGAAGACAAAGAAAAAAAGACCAAAAATTGTATATAAAATAAAATTATATACAATACATAAAGCTACCTTTACTTTTGGAATAAACTGACTAGGAGGTATTATAGAGTCATTAAGCATACAGATGAAATATAAAGCCTTAATTCATTATATTCCTTTTATAAAATAAAACATCACCATGGTACATGTAAAAATGTCTCCTTAAAGTTTATTTTTTTCTACTTAAAATTTTTATAATTGAATTCCAAGTATATTAAAAACAAATGTGAATGATAATACACTCATGTCAAAGTGAAAATAAAAATGTGTTTGTGTGTTTACATATTTGGATATCTATTTTATGTGAATAAATTTTGATAAGTAACATTTTGATTATACCATAGATAGAATTTGGTTGACATATAATGAATGGTGATGGATATATAAAAATTAATACAGAATTAATTTTCTCAACTGAAGGTTTTACATTACTGCATCAATGCAATTCATTAAACAAAACATTTTTATTTATTCATTAAATAAAAACTACCATTATAAGAGTATGTCAACTGTAAACCTAATGTAAGCATAATGTAAACTATAAACACATTCGTCTTCTGCTTGATCTTGGTTCATCAATGGCCAGGGCATAACATTGACTTGGCATAGAGATGTTTCTCTTTCAGACACTTAGTTAAACTGTGTGGTAAAGAATTACAAATGTTTCGCCCTGTAGCTACTTGAACTTGACTTTCCAGAGTATAGTCATACAATCAGCAGTCCCTAAATGACTGTCTCTCTGCAAGGATGCTCATAGTGCAGTGAGTTGGAAATGTTTCCTTGAAAACCAGAAGTATATTGTAAGACCATCTTTTACGATCCTGTGGTTTGTCAGGCATTCCTGAGTAAAATAGATTACAAAAAATGTTCCTTTAATGCAATCTTGCTTCACGCCTTTGGGGTAAGTTATAATACACTGTAATTACTGTTAATGGATCATATATCATACCTTGAGTTTAATAACAAAAAAGCAATTACAGAAATTCAAACTTTAAAATAATGGTTCAACTTCTTTCTTCACTGAAACTATTAATAACAGAGCATTTTGAGACCACAGAAAACCTAATTGTTGACCTAAGTAAGTTCTCTAAGCAAGGCCTCTGTAATTTTTCTTTCTAGCTCCTGTTTCATTAAAGGACAGTGGAAAATTGAATATATTCTTATAGATCTCCAGGATACTATTTTTCATCCCATATTTTACTGCTCATGCTTTCTGCTGCTAGTTGCATTGTATAGATCTGTCTGTTGCTTCTTGCTATCATTATGCTAATTGCTCTGTTATTTATCCTGGGGATGTTCTTTAATCTACTTTATTTCATAGTTGGCTCATTTTTTTATCTTCAGGAACTTTGATCTTGACAAAGATGATGCCCTTTCCTGACCTATTAAATAGATAGGATTCCCTGCTATGTTTTTATTTCTGTTTTTACTTACCATATATTTTAATCTTTCTCTAGGTTAATGTATTTTTTCTCTTCTATCAGTTCTTCAGTTCTAACACAATCCCAGACACAGATGCAGAGCTCCAACTTGTCTGTATATCCAACTTTCTGTAGTCCCTGTGGCGCCAGAGATGCCAACATGAACAGTCAACGGGACAATTCTTTTGTTTGTTTATTATTTTGTTTTGGGGCCACACCTGGCTGTGCTCAGGGGTTACTCCTGGCTCTGTGCTCAGAAATCGCTCCTGGCAAGCATGGGACCCATATGGGATGCAGGGATTCAAACCACCATCTGTCCTTTGGAAGAGAAAAGGGGGTCATGCACAGGCTTTACACATGCAAGGGATGTTTTCTACTTCCCGAGGCATGTCTCTAGCCTGTTTAATTTAGCAGCATTCATTCATTGGTGCAGTTGACTGTACTATTAGATATGGTACTTCCAACATGCCTCTACAGATTGGAGTCAATCGTTTTCGTGAAAGCTGCCTTCCCTTGGCAGAACAGAAAAATCAGAACTAAAGTGAATCTCGGTATGCTACTATTTATAAAGTAATCAATGATCATTCATATTTTGATAACTTTGGCTCTTTTTCCTATTTGGATCATGCATTCACAGAGAATTAACATAAATAAAATGTGCATATACAAAGAGTTTATTTCCAGGTTATTAAAAGATCTTTTTAAAGGTCACATTTCTTCCTCCCTCTAAGTACTGGGACGCATATTTATCAGGCAAATTTTCCTGGATTGAGAATTTAGAAGCAAAGGGAACTAGCAATAACACTTCTCTATCCAAACTCCCTAACCACAGTGAAAGCTGGGCTCGTTCTAGATTCCTGTGCAATTCAACAGGTAGCTTGAAAGAAATCTCATTCTTTTGAACAAAAGTGTCTTTCACTATTGCAATGCTGCTTCATAGTTGTTGGGAGCCAGAACCTTTGAAATATAGTTTAGCATAAGTACAGCCATTTTGCCTCGGACAGACATTTTGTCTCAACATTGCCCTTAATCTGAACTTTAGATGTGTACCTGCCAAATGGGCAGGAGTTGACGCAGACTGCCCTGCAAGAATTTGACCATACAGAAAGGCTTATGTATGCACTTGCAGGAGGTATGCTGGCAGAACATTGTGACTTTTATGAAAACACCTAGAAACTGTATTGTTATGCAACCAACTGTTATGTATTTATTATGTAACCACTCACTATTGTTAATTTCCTATATAAGCCCTGATTGCTTGAAATAAAATGGACACTTTGATCAGAATCCTTGACTTAGTGTCCCCTTTACTCCCACCCTTCTTTCTTTCTAGTAAGGGTCCTTTCCATGACCATGAATAACTGAGAGCCGCAGGCCAGCTCTGGTGGCGCCCAACGTGGGGCGTGGAACATGGGCCTTACCAGATGCCGAGACCTTCCTGGGAGACCTCTCCAGAACTCTTCAGGACAATTGTCTGGAGAAGGTGAGTTTTGTGCACTCTTCACTGCGTTTGATAAAGATGGGTCAAGAATTATAAAAGGAAGCTCGCTTTATAGCAGGAATTAAAGCATCACTCAGGGAGAAAGGTATAAAAGTCAAAAAGAAGAATCTATTAGAATTTTTTCTTTTCATTCATAAAAAATGCCCTTGGTTTTCAAACGGGGGATGCATAGATGAAATTCATATCAGCCGTCAAGCCTGGCAAAAGGTGGGACGAGAAATTAATATGATCCTTTTAGAGGAAGGCATACAAGATGAGAAGGATTCTAGAAATATTTTTTCTTACTGGGGTCTCATTAGAGACATCATTGAAACAGCAGAAACCAACCCTACACATAAACACCTTCTCTCAGTTGCCTCTCGCAACCTTCAATCTGCCTCCTCCATGCATTCCTCTTCCCCTATCCCTTCCCACCACTCTTGTCTTTCTTTCTTTCTTTTTGTTTTTTTTTTTTTTTTTTTTTTTTTTTTTTTTTTTTTTTTTTTTTTTTTTGGTTTTTGGGTCACACCTGGCAGTGCTCAGGGGTTACTCCTGGCTCTATGCTCAGAACTTGCTCCTGGCAGGCACGGGGGACCATATGGGGCACCGGTATTCAAACCGATGACCTTTTTGCATGTAAGGCAAATGCCTTACCTCTATGCTATCTCCCGGTCCCTGCTCTCATCTTTCTAATTCTTCTCCCTGGCTTCCCCAGTTGATTGGTCTTGTCAGGCTACTCCAGTCTCAAACCTCACATCTCTGTCGCCTCCCAAGTCTTTATACCCCTCACTTGTCTCCTCCCGGCCCTCTTATCATCTCTGAAACACTCCTGGATCCTGCCCTTGCTTCTCAAAATCCTCCTCTTGCTCAGGAACAACAATTTTCTGATTATATTACTCACTTGAAGGGTCTTAAAGACTTGCAAGACGAAGCTCAACAACTCTCTCAAGAACTTTCACTTTCTTCCCTCACACAAGCCTTGACTTTCCCCATAATCACTCATCCCTGTGGCCCAGTCCCTGAAGGAGAACAGGCCAGATGCCAACATGCCCTTCGGCTGTTTGGGCACTTTCCTGATATTGCAGTTACTTCTTACACCACTGCCTAAATACAATGGCTTACAATAACAGATTATTAGTAGAAGAAAAACTTTTGGTGTTTTAAAATTCTAACAGACACAAAAATGTTAAAATTTGAATCTTTTATATGTCTATTAGAAAATTATTTTGATCTTAAAAGTATATGGAAAATGCTGTGGTTAGCCTTTTTAAAATAATATTGTTAATTAATATTATAAAAGTAACTAAATTTTATAAGCAGGTTGACAACAAGTATCAAATATAGTTTTGGTCTTAAGCTCTAGGTGTGGAAATGCATCAAGTGTCTAACTATATTTTATAATGATCGAGACATTTTGTTAATTTGGTATATAATATTTTTTACAAATTATTCTCTTGAAGTCTTCAAAGTAAGAACAGTTGTTTGTTTTTTAAAGTCAATTCTTCATACCTTAAATAGTCATGGTTTATGCTCTTGTGTTTAATCATTGAAATTTTAACACTTTATTGCAGCTGTCTTACTGTTCTACTGTGAAACTAATTTAAAGGAAACCTGTTTATTTACAGCAGATGATATCATACTTCAAAGTGAAGACTCCTTCTACAGTGCTCATTAACCATTTTACTTGAAAATTTTAAACTGCTTACTAACCATTTTTACGTAATGTTTTGAACTTCAAATTAGGACTGTTTTAAAAATGTTTTGTGATAAATCTCAACCTTAAAACTTTTATTTTTCAGTAAAGCTCCACTCCATCTACATTAATTACTTCTAAAAGCTGAAAAAGTTTTTCTACAAAAAATGTTCTTTCCTTGCAAACATACCGTCTAAATATTTATAAGCACTTGTCCAATTTTACCTGGGTCAATTTTTCTAACATAAGTTTTGGATCGATACTTTTGTCTGTTCATGTGTGTGTTGCACTGAATGAAAGTGGCCACGAGTGTAAAATTTTGTGTTTAGTGTTGTCTTGTGGTGTCTGTTTATTTGGTATCTCTACATTTCATGATAAAATACAATTTTCAAAGCCTTATCCATCTTTGAGATTTCAATTAATTTTTTCACAACCTGGTCAGTCTGGCCACTTAGCAACTGACAGACTGTGGCATCCTGAAACTAAAGATCATGTGTTAAAAATTATGTGTTAAACTGGCTTTGTCCTTCTGGGAATATGGCAGAGGGTGTGGAAGATCGTAAACCCCAGGTTTCTCAATGGCCATTGGGGATAAATGTTTCCCTGGTGAATCTCTGGACTTTGCAATCACTCAGCTTTCCTGCCATGTGTTATTCAAGGCCAGAAAAATATGAACATGTAGCTAAAGAGAGAAGCATCAAGGTTTATGAAAATAACTAAGAAGTTTAAGAAGAATCATAAAGGTTCAGTTTAAAAGGTTTTGAAAAATTGACGATTGTTAATTATAAAATTCTTTAAAGTCTAAAGTCTGACAGAAGTCAGTAAGCATTCTTCTGGTATTCGGAAATAATTTGTGTAATGTAAATTGTTGGTATCTTCTGCCTGTAAACCAAGGTCAGAAGACTAAGTAAATTCCTATTTTTATATATATGAAGAATTAAATTTAAGGAAAATTTTATTGTAAAAAAAAAAAAGAACCTCCCACGTAACCATTTTGCCTCTTGCCAAGCCATTTCCTTATAGACCTCTTGCAGACGTGTCTTCATCCACCTCAAAAGAGCCTGCCACCCCTGCGTCACTCACCTAGTCCTTCAACCCACCATTCCTGCCAGATCTGTTTCTGTCAGAATCTGCCTATGGGGAATGATGGATTTGATACTCTTCCCCACAGCCCTTCTACGAAGAAATCACAACCTTCATCACACCCACTGATAACTCTTCCAACTTTATTCAAGCCCCAACTCCACTTATTTTGTTTGCTCCACTGAACTTTCTCCCATATTGTTACTGAAATGTTTCTTGCTTATCGTGATTATTGTGTTTTCGTTTTGTTAATGCCTAGATTATCCATTAGACCTATTGATTATTTACTTTGGCATAAGTAGATTACTACGTTTAGACATAAGCATGAACCTATCATTGCTATTACTCTTGCTGTTGTTTTAGGTTTGAGTTTTGCTGGAGCAGGAACTGTTATTACTACTTTCTTTCTGAAAGAGGGGGAATTATGTACCACCCTTAAGGAAGAATGTTGCTTCTTTAAAGATAGATTGGGTCTGGTTAGAGACAGTGTTATGCAATTGGAATTAAGCTTGGAAGAAAGACAAAGAGAGAGAGCAAAGTGAATCTTGGTATCAAAATTGGTTTTCTGCCTCTCCGTGGTTGATCACACTCCTTCCCACTATTTTGGGTCCAGTATTGGGTTTTCTCTGCCTTATCTCCTTCAGCCCATGGGCATTTAAAAAATTGACATATTTTGTCAAAAGTCAAGTGGATAATGCTACCAAAAACATATTGCTGTACATTATCAGCAACTGGATACCCATCCTCAGGTACAATTGAATTTTGAGGAACTGGAGCATATGGCTGCCACTTCGAAATGGTGGTGGAATAGGCTGTGGTGTTGCCGAAGACGGGATTAGTCTGGGTCCCTAACAGTGGAAGTCCACCTTCCCCATTGAGGTACCACTTAGGGTAGCCCTCCCCACCCAGATAGCCTAAGACAGGCTCATCGCCAGAATTTCTGTCACTTGATATTACGTTCCTTATACTTATATACGAAAGGGGGAATTGTTGGGAGACAGTTCCTTTGAAATATAGCTTAGCATAAGTACAGCCATTTTTGCCTCAGACAGATATTTTGTCTCAGCATTGCCCTTAATCTGAACTTTAGATGTGTACCTGCCAAATGGGTAGGAGTTGCCCCAGACTGCCCTGCAAGAATTTGACCATACAGGAAGGCTTGTTATAACATGTATGTACTTGCAGGAGGTATGCTGGCAGAACATTGTGACTTTTATGAATACACCTAGAAACTGTATTGTTCATGTAACCAACTGTTATGTAATCGTTATGTAACCACTCACTATAGTTAATTTCCTATATAAGCCCTGTTTGCTTTAAATAAAATGGACACTTTGATCAGAATCCTTGACTTAGTGTCCCCTTTACTCCCACCCTTCTTCCATTCTTTCAGGTAAGAGTCCTTTCCATGACCACGAATAACTGAGAGCCACGGACTGGCTCACATAGTGCTATGAACCAGTTATAGAAAATATATCATTGGCTAGAGATGAAACATCAAGTGTAAAATATAGTAGGAAAAAATTACACTTTGACTAAGTTACTTCACCAGTAACAGCAGTTGCTTTGGTGTAGATATTGAAGTTGATGCCTCCAATTTTATTTTCGTTTATTTTATCTTTCTCTTTCTTCTTGCACTCAGCATGGTTTGATTTCAGGACCAAGACTATTGTGTAGTGCTTGTCTTTATTGCTGTAGTGCTCACTGGATATTTTATTTGATATTTTTTCTGTTTTGTTGCAGTGTTTCAATTACCCTTTTCCTGTTCTCTCTCAAACTGAGGCTGAGAGCCTCTAGATTCACAGGGGTCCTCAAACTTTTTAAACAGGGGTCCAGTTCACTGTCCCTCAGACCATTGGAGGGTCAGACTATAGTAAAAAATTATGAACAAATTCCTATGCACACTTCATACATCTTATTTTGATGTGAAGAAACAAAATAGGAACAAATACAATATGTGGCCTGCGGGCCGTAATTTGAGGACCACTGCAGTCTAGAAGGACTCCACCCATTTTCATCTTATTTGATTTTTTACTCCATTCTATTGCTTTTCTTTCCTTCAAACAAAACCACATAACTCGAACTATCTAGCTCTACCTCTCAAATAGAGAGGGAAAGAAGGAAGGTACCAGGACCAAATAGATATATGATTACTAGTAGTAAGCTAGGCACAGAGGGGACCACTTACTCTAGCAGCATGGGGAGTGATGGTTGGGGATATGGGTTGCAGGAGGGAACGGGGTGAAGGGAAGAAAAAATTGGTGATGGGTATTCCCCTGATTCAATGTTAATATGTACCTAAAATACTACTGTGAAAGATATGCAAGCCAATTTGGTCAAAATAAAAATTTAAAAAAATTGTTTGGGTTTAACCCCTGGATTTGAGAATATTTGTGAGTTTTATGCTTGTCATACCTCTTTAAAGGATGCTGCATATATACTAGCATTTATGTTCCTCTGTTTCAGAACTTTTGGAGAATTGTGGAAATGTTAATGAAGTAATTTAGGAAGAATATTAATATTTTGGAACACAGGCTTGAGATCATTTGATATTTACTCTGTTGTTAATTCTTTTCTGCAGAAAACTCTGGAGAAAATTTCCAGATCATCTATCAGAAAATAAGAAACACTAAAACAACCAGTTGCTATTTTTTAATTGAAATTTTTATACTGTCAGTTCAGACATATTTTTTATAAAAATATCCTCAAGCTATTTTTTCTTCTGAACTGTCTTCCATAATCTCATTTATGTTTTCAAAGTTTGATAGAAGAGCAGCAAGCAGAAAGACAGAAATTCTTATCTATCAAGGTGAACAGTACTGGGATCTTTTTATGCCTTTGGCCAAAGCAGACTTTTCCAAATGTGCCATAGCTTTTTACTCATCTGCCATAGTTCCTGTGCCTATAGGCTTTACACAAAAACTAGTGCCTAAAGGAAGAAAATGAATCAAAAATATCAATTTTGCATTCTGAGGCTGCTGGACCCAATCACCTCTCCTACTGCCATCAGAACTGTGCCTTTTGTGATAATTGAAAACATACCCTTAAAAGCTTGATGCAGGAGAAATTGACTAATATGTATATTGACTATATTGATTATTGATTATATTATTATTTCATATTATATCAATTACATTGATATTATTGACTATATATTTAGTCACTATATACATATCTAGTCAATATATATCTAATGGTAGTTAAAGGAGGTTAGTAAATGAATACTCACTGAATTCTTCTGCCTCATGCCATCTGGGTGAACTTCCAAGAACTTGAAGTCCTCACTTATGACACATGAAAAGACTGCAATGATTTTGTGATGAGTTTGAGGTTTGTAAACTTAGGGGGAGCCTCCTGGACCATGATGTGGGAAAGGACCTGACAGACAAGAGATCCTCCTTATCTGAGACAAAGGTGCATCAAGAGAATAGTTAGAAAGTGGTTGTATTGTTATGGGTTCATCAGACTAAATCTCTCCATGTTGGGCTGAGCAAGCCAGATAGAGGGGAGACACAAGAATGGGGCAGATGGGTGCTGTTTCTTTGCTATTATTTTCTAAGTGGAGGCTGGTGGGCTTGGGTTTGTTGCAGTTTGTGGAGGGAGCCTCTGCTTGTGACTCCGGTTAAGTGGATAAATTTTCAAACATCCTTTTAAGACTACCAAGTTTTCTGGATTTTGCATTATTCACATTTTTTAATGAGAAAGTTTATTTGCTGAAATATAAAAAAATAGGCTATAGATTCTAAGATTGTGAACAAGAAATCTGAATTTGAAATCAGGCCTCTATAACTAACTTCAAAGTTCATTTTCTTGGAATTGATAATCACTGATATAATAGACTAAACAAAGCAGGAAAAAACTCAAGGTCATATTGCTTGCTTTACAAAATAACAATAAAAATTTCCTTGGATGGTGATTTTTCACAATATTAAGTGTTGTATCATATCAGTATGAAATTGTTGAGGGGCAGATGTGTTTGGTGAAGAAGAGAAACATTACATATTCCTGGGAAAGTTACATAGCAGAGAATTTCATGTGACCTGACAAATTTTAAAATATTGATATACATGAAGGCAAATAACTCTTTCAGAATAATCTGGCTCTAGACCTAACTCCACTTTGCACATGGCTATCAAATCACTTTGTTGTAGTTGTTGTTGTTGTTGTTGTTGTTTTGGCTTGGCTTTAATAGTCACATATTTTCAAGGATGCAATCACTATATAAGTTCAAGATAAAGCATATTTTTATTCTTTAGTTTTTCTGTGGAATTTGAGTTTTGATAATAGTATTTCATGGATAGAGAAGGTCCCTGTGGCATTGAGATAGAACTTCTGTTTGGAACTGTCTCATTCCTGTGATTCTTCACAATGGTGCAAGAACAAAATTATTTCATCTAGGCAGTCATGCCTGATTACTTACAGAAATATGATGCTTATAATTTTATTCTGTTTTATTCATAGCTTTGAGTTGCAGTGATAGCAATTTAATTAAAAAAACTAAGTGGGGGCTGGGGCTATAGTACAGGTGTAAGACACTATGAGTGAGTATCTGATTTCTAAGGTCTTGGATTTTCTAGTCTACATATTGTATTATTCTATTTTTCTAAAGGACAGTTTAGGGCCGTTAATACTCTTGCTCTTTATTTGTTGTGTATTTCTATTATAGTATAGTGATGTTGGTTTGAAGTCAGAGATAAATTTTCATATGAATTCTCATACTTTTCACTTGGGAATCTGAACAATACATTAATTTTTGTCAAGCTTACTTTCTTGATTTAAAATATGTTTATTTTTTTCATTGAGATTGTATTAGTTTATATGTTTTAGGAGTGCTTTTTCATGTCTATTTATATTTCTTTCGTTTAAAAGTTAGAAGCAGTGGTCTATATGTCTGACACATTTCATATCAAAATGATAAATAAAATCCCAAATATCATTCTTTAGCTCTTATTAGTTTTCTCATCTCCATGATAATCATTAGAAGCCCACATTCAGTCTAAAAGCTCTAGTTGGTTCATTATAAGTTTATTTTATTCCACAATTTCTCCAAAAGTATCCAAAGTAGATCTATATGAGTTCAATTTGGTCAAGGATTTCAATTTTAATTATTTTGGCCACACTTAGTAGTGCTCAGGTTGTGCTTCTGGCTCTGCACTTATGAATAACTCTACGCAGGTTGGGGAACCATATGTGGTCCCAAGAATCCAACCCAGGTAGATTTCATACAAGGCAAGTGCCCTTCTTGCTATATTATATCTCTGACCCAAAGTCTTCAGTTTTCACTGTTTCCTTCTAGTTGATTTTCTTTCTTATGACTTATTGGGATGGGCCTATCAGCAAATTTGTCCTGGTGAGTTTAAGGTTTAAGTCTGCCCTTTGTGTTTGCTTAATAATACTTAGGTTACTAGCTCAACAGTTTAACTCTGCTATTTTGAAGGGGTGTGTATCTGTGGGTGTGTGTGATTGTTCTCAGAGAGGAGTAGGATAACCCCCAAGAAAGCCCTTTGTCATAAAGGTAAATGATCACCTGGCCTGGCAAAGTAGCCATTGTTTTGCAATTATTGACTTCGTGGAAGGAAGGAATAGATGTAGGCAAGAATGGAGAGTTTACCTATGAACCTTTACTTTGACATGATGTTTCATTTAAAGATATGACATATAGGCCATCTGACAAGAGCAAAAGTGTGATGTTTTATGGAGGCAAGGTATAAAGATATTTGCTAATATCTTTAAATATGAATTCAGTGAGTGCTTAAAATAACCAATGCATAAGTTAATGTTGTCCCAGGATATGTGCTTAGGTAACTGAGATTATGAAGAACAAAACTCAGATTCCAAGGCTCTACTTGGAATCTACTCTGACTTTACTTAAAATTGCTCCTTTGAGTCAAGGTGAAAATAGAGATCTATAAACATTTTATTTTATTTTTGTTTTGGAGTCACCCTAGATAGTACTCAGGATTGGCCATATGTGGTGCTGGGGAACAAACAATGCTAACTTATGCAGGTTAAAACGCCCTTCCCTCTGTACTTTTGTTCTGACTTCCAATATAAATATTTTAAAATGAAAACTTGTGTCATGCAACATATGAATAAATCTTCTCAGCTACTGAGTTTGTTAAATAATTTTATTGACCTTTTATTGATATCTTCTAGCCACTTTTTTTTAAAGAGATGATGCAAGAACAACTACAAGAGAATAACATTTCTCAGAAAATTCATAGATAACGTAGTATTTCCAAAACTCACTGAACTGAAATCACAGACATAAAAAGAACAAGCAGAAGTTTTTTTTGATTATAAAGGCACAAATAAATCCAATCCAGCTTCAAAGCAATGCTATAAAGGACTTTCAACATACCACCAAGATTTTATTAGGCCACTGTGATCTATCTGCTTTTGGAAGTCTTTGAAGTGAAATATCCCTAAGAAACTTAAAAAATGCATCTTAGAGTCTATAATAAAACTGCTTGAGGCCTGGAGTCATCTACTTGTGTGAATTTTGAATTGCTTAAAAAAAGTATTTGCATTTAGTGTGTGTGTGCGTGTGTGTGTGTGCGACTTGAGAAATCATTGCATGGGACTATCACCAGGTAGGGTGACCTTAGGCAAAGGCAAAACAATTAACTCCTTAAAGTCTAGAAGCTGCCTTTAACGTCCTCCCAGTTTGGGTAAATTCAAGCATATGGTTTCATGCCTGTTACAGTGATGGACATGCAGAATATTTTTAATAAATCACCACTATTATATAATACATATAATATATTATATATATATTTTTTTTCTTGGACTAAAAAGTTTAGGAATAAAATCAGAATTTGGGGTTTACATTAGAGTTATGAAAAGATTACAAACTATTATTCTGTTTTATTCTTAGAATTCTTACCTAAGCACGGACTAGAGATATTATACAGCAGGTAGGGAACTTACCTTGCATGTATCTCTCTTGAGTTTGATCCCCAGTACTCTATATGGTCCCCCGGGCACAGCTGGGATTGACCCCTCAGTGCAGAGCCAGGAGAAACTCTGAGCACAGTTGGCTGTAACCTCAAAACCCAAAAGAAAAATTACTTTACTATATCATAATAGTGTTGCAAAAGTAAAAAGCTTGCATATTTTCAATAATCCTCCTAGATTTGGAAGGATATATTTTCATATATCATATATATTTTCATATATCAAAATCATCTTTTCTATAGGACAAACTTTTGCTAGCACACAAAAATAGTTGGAAAAATCCCATCCAGAAGGAATAAACCCCAGGCCACTAGCAGAGGAATCACCTATGAGATTATGTTGCTTCCTTTGTCAGTATGTTAAATTTTATAGCCCTTTCAATCAAGTGAGAAAAACAATTGTATATTATCAATGTTTTTAGTTTAAATAAACAGTCATCATTAGTACTATTAAATTTCTTCCCAAAGAGTAAATCCTTCAATAATGGCTGTGTCTATTATTGTATATCACAGTAATTGCATGTTTAATAAAGAGTTCTATATCTGGCTAGGATAACCTAGAAGTAGCACTTTTTAATGGTAAAATAAATCTAATGAATATAAACTCATGATAAACCTATTTTTGTCATCATTGACTTTTTCAAGTATTTAAATAAATAATTTCTGTGTACTGTGAAAAAAATAGTTGGAAAATTATGGAAGAAGTAAGTAAAGACCTATTCCCATGACTCCTGAACCTCTTGTGAAACATTTTTTTGGACTTCAATCCATCTTTCTCTTTGAATATTTGCATATGTTTAATCTGATATTTATTTCTATTAGCCATTTGATATTGTGAAATTTAGTATAGGAGTTCAACATGTTGTATTTATTTCACTCTCTTGTTCTCTATATTACTCCAGGCTTGGTTTTCAACTATATAATAATTAGCAATATTGAAATACAAGTTTTGCATATTCCCTTCAAGGTATCATCTAATTCCTTTGGTTTCCTTGATTTTTCTATCCTAATGAGGTTAATTTTCTTCATCTCTTCATCGTTGTACATAAATGATCTTTTTAGCTCTAAGTCTGTGTTTTTCGGTTGACATGTCTAGTGAACATGTATGTATCTTGGGTCTGACCTGTTCCCTACCTCCTGCTAAAGTTCTAATAATAGAAAGCAAGCATCTGCTTGAGAAGGCCTGATTCAACTCCTTAAAACTTACATAAAACCAATAAAATTCAAGATTCTTGGTTATATTTGGTAATAAAATAATTACTTTGATTTATTTCCTCCCCATGGCTTAGTATTTATTTGATTTTTAAATTATGAAATATGAAATAATTTAATGCCATTAGCATTGCTCTAAATAAATTGAGTCCTTCCCATCTTTCTGACCCTTCCCCCCATACCTCTCAAACGGTAATACATGTTTCAGCAGTGCTTTGACCCATGTCTCAGGGATATATTTTGTTCTAGCTACAAATTCTTCTCATTGTAATCAAATAAAACTTTCCATCTGGAATTATATTATAGACCCATCTCCTCCTGGTATCAGAATCAAGGCACTTCATAGAAAATGAAAAGAAGCAGCTGTGAGATCATGAATGCCAAGATTAATTAAAAAACTTTTCCTTTTCCAGGGCTCCATACACATGATTGTAGATTTTATGTAAATCGAGAGGTTACCTAATTACCTTTCTAAGAAATGTTAGATCAGGATTAGTTTCTACCTGAATGTGTAAGTTCCAAACCAATGGCTTTTTTTTCTGCCAGTGAGGATTTTCAATCAACAGTATGACAGTTCTATCTGTTATATAAGTATTTGGTTTACAAGTATTTTTTTTTCCTGTGGAATTCACAGCTACAAACTTGATTACTGGATGCATAGAATGTGTAATCATAATCTCGAGTTAAAGCACGGTTAGCAGAGCTCCATATTATGAATTCCTGATACTCAGAATTGATAGCATATCAATTATGTAGAGTAACAGAGGATGGTTAGAATCTAGTTAAGAGCTTCCTCTGGGCAGTGCCGGGGGTACCAGATGCAGTACGCAATAGCCCTAATTTTATGATACGAATTATCAGTTAGAAATAATACCCAGAGTACTTTGGAACTATTTGGATCATAATGCAATTACACAGCTAATGTTTACATGAGGCTAACAAAAAAAGTCTCATTTTAGGAGAAAGTGTCAATGCTCTTTTGTGTGTTTTCATTTATATCGTTCAGAATTATTTGAATGTGCTTTCTTTGTAGATTACTTTAAACTTATTTGTTCATTTTTTTTTTCTGTTTTGGGGCCACAATCTTCAGTGCTCAGTGTGTACTCTTGGCTCTTTGCTCTAAAGTCATTCCTTTCAGGGAGCAGGAAATTTATAGGGTGCCAGGATGAACCTGGGTCAACCACATGCTAGATGAGCATCTTACCTATGCTGTATCTCTGGTCCTTAGTACCCATTTTTGATGGTGTAAGCAAAGTAAAAGTATTGTTAATGTAAGTTCACTTAACCAAGTACACTGTGATCATCTCTGGTGGGAGAACAAGGAAGTCTTTACCACACCAGCTGGTTAGACTAGTATGTCTAGCCAAGCCAGCACTTGAACCCTTAAACAAACATTAGGGGTCCAAGAGCCTGTTTTAATTTTATTTTGAAGGCATTATGAAAACTCATCATTCCTCTGCTTTATGCTCAAGCGATGCAGGGGCACATACATTTGGGGTCATCTTCTTAGTAAGGTTATAAGAAGTTTTCTACAATCAACATTTTCTAGCTTTAAACTGGGAAGTTCATCCTAAGTACAGACAGGGTGGGCTCCTTTTAAAAATTTCCATCCACAAGCTAAATCATCTCTTTAGAGTACATGCTATAAATTTATGATAAAATCAGATATATTTTAAATTTCCAGCATACCAATGAATCTGTTGGTGTGTCTATCTATCATCTATCTATCTATCTATCTATCTATCTATCTATCTATCTATCTATCTATCTATCTATCTATCTATAATCTATCTATCTATCTATCTATCTATCTATCTATCTATCTATCTATCTATCTATCTATCATCTATCTATCATCTATCTATCTATCTATTTATCTATCTATCTATCTATCATCTATCTATCATCTATCTATCTATCTATCTATCTATCTATCTATCTATCTATCTATCTATCTATCTATCTATCTATCTATCATCTATCTGTCTAGTCTGTCTGTCCATCCATCCATCTGATCATCTGTCAGTCTGTCTGTCTGTCTATATGCCTATTTAAACTTGACTTATAATGGCAGTCTTCTGAAACCTTATGTCTGCTTGCAGGAATAACCCTGCTCCTTCTGAAAGTTGTCCAGGATGTGTGTGTGTGTGTGTGTGTGTGTGTGTGTGTGTTTTGGATAGAAAGGAAAGGCTGCATGCACCAATAGATTATTAAATGTCAGTAGAGCTCTCTTCATTTTTCATTTGTCTTATTTTCTTGGTTTTGGATCATACCAGAGATTGTCAGGCTTGTCCCCTGGCTCTGCACTCAGGAATCACTCATGGTAGTGTTTGGTAGACTATAAAGGATGCCAAGGGAACTTATGGATGCCAGATTGACCTTATGCAAAGAAAGCTCTTTACTCACTATACTATCTGAACCTAGTACAATTTTCTTTTAAAATACTAGGAGAGGGGGCCTGAGAATTAGTATATCAGTGAGGGCATTCAACTTGCATATGGCCAATCATAGATTGACCCTTAACATACATATGGTCCTCTTAGCCCCTACAAAGTGAACATTGAGTGTAGATCTAGGTGTCAGCTCTGATACCACTGAGCATAGCCCAAACAACAAAAATTGGGAGAAAAGTCATTTCAAATTTCCGTATTTTTTCTCTTACACAAATTTATTGTTGGTAGTCTCATTTCTGATTCATTAATCAAGTGAGAAAATCTGGCTAACCTGCTTGCATCTAAATTTCAGTAGCAATAGATTTTATTTTAGGGATCACACAATGTATAAAATATAAACAGTAGGGCTTAGACTTTTTTCTTTATAACTGCTAGGTATCAAACCTCCTGCATTTCAGGCAGTGTTCTGGGATAAATAAATCATGGGACTTCATAAATGTCTGGAGACTATTAACCTACTATGGAGGAGAGGTGAGTAATCACATAGAGTATATTTTACTAGGAAATATTTAGGACTTAGTCACAGTATCCTAATATCCATCTTTGCAGTAAAATCTCACATGAGGAGGGTAGTACAATCTTTGAGGTAGATCAGTCACTAATATTAATCCCTTGCATAGATAAGACAATACATAGTGATGGGAAGTCACTTATGACCATTAAACTATTGCACTACCATATAGTTTTTGCTTATGTTTTCAGTAATGCCTATCTCTCTATGGGGGCATGGGCTGCTCCATTGATCACTTAAAATCAAAATGCACCTTACAGAAATACTCTGCCTTTCTCTCAAAGTCCTTAATGAAGAATTGCATTTAAAGCTTGATATTTAGGTAAACTTAAAGCATTTGATAACATGGATGGATGTAGAGGGCTCATTGTTGCAAGGTTTCTTGTGATTATAAGATAGTTCTGTGACAAGGGTTTTTAAACAATCACCTGAGAAGAGTCACCTGATTTCCTCAACAGGCCACTAGATCTTCATGAAGAAATATGTACTGAAAGGAGTGTCATTAGAAATTTCTCTTGCACCAGTAGAGGGAAAAAAGACCACATTGAGCTATTTTATGTCTTATGATAGAATAATGAGAATTGCCCACAGTTTTCATGACTGCTTTGCACACTAGTTTGGGCAATAAACCCATATATTTTTGGAAGCAGTCAACTTGGTTAAATTTTTTTAAGAATTTTTAATCACCCAAGAGAAATTGCAATCATTAATTAATGAGAGAGATGATAGTAATGAAATTATCATAAAATTTAATAAGCATGAAAGCATTTCCAAAACATATTTTATATGTTAATTTTAAGTGTGATGATGGCTCCTATTAAAACATAAAACTTCTGCAATTTGAATAGAATCTTTTCTCAAGAGCTACTGCAGTTTTGTCTGCATAAGAGATTTTCCAGGAGAAAATATTTCATTGGTAGGGCTTTAGCATAGAAATTTCCAAACCATCAATCTCTTCTTCATATTCACATATCATTTGGTTACATTTATAAGTTATCTCAAATGCTAAGCTAAGATTATTGAGTTAATATTAAATAAATCACACTGAAATGGTTTTATCCCCTCCCCCCAAATCTTATGAGTTTTTATTGAAAGGAGCAGACGAAATACCATTTTGCATTAGGTTTAAAATAAAATATTAGATTTCTCTTTTTCCTCTACACTAGTTAGAAGGGAATTTCAGAACTCAGCTGAACTTTAGGAGAATTATATGTAATATTAAAATATGATTGTCTTGTAGTATTTATGAATAGTTATACTATTAAATGTTATTTTTTTCTATTTAATCATTAGCTATCTTTTTCTTGTCTAAGTATGAAATTTGTGTCTTATCATATGGCCTGGCAAACCTGGGTACAGGTACTTAAAGAATTTCCTGGGTACCTCAAGGAGTTATAGTGTCAGTCTCCATCTTAGTCTCCATCTCTTCTTTCTGCTATATGTCAGACTAGGGAACTTTGTCCTTGCAAAATTCTATTATTGATGTGAGAAATCTAATTTTAGTTAAAATAAAAATATTTCGTTTCTGTTGTTAGTCTTTATACTTATCTTACTTTTTTCAGCACTGAGTAAATGTTAAATTTATATTTATGGGACCAAGAGTACATGGGCTAAGGCTTACCTTGTATAAGGTCGACCACAATTTGATATTCCCAATATCATATATGGCCACAAGCCTGCTAGGAGTGATTTCTGAGTACAGAGTCAGGAGGCAGCCACGAATACCTTGAATGTGGCCCCAAAACAAACAAACAAAAAGCTCGTTTGAAGCTGGAGAGCTAGCATAGAGGTAGACCGTTTACCTTGCATACAGAAGGATAATGGTTTGAATCCCAACATCCCAAAATGTCTCTTGAGCCTGTCAGGAGCGATTTCTGAGCTTAGATCCAGGAGTAAACCATGAGAGCTGCCAGGTGTAACCCCCCAAAAATAAAGCTTGTTTAAAAAAATAAAATAAGTGTGCCGTATTTTGTTTTATTTGTTTTTGATTTTTTTGGGCCACACCTGGCGTCATTTAGAGCAGCAGGGGCCAAAACATCTATTAGGACTCATACATTACACCTTGAGGCACTTCTGAAAATGTGAAATCTCATAACATATTTTGAATGCCCTATTAATGGTTTTCTATCATATTAGATCCCTGTACAATTACTAGTGTTTGTCAGATTTTCACTCTACCATTGAGATATATTTGAGAGTATTTAACAGAAGGAAATTGAAGTATAGATGATTTAGAATGAGGATCCACCTCAAATTCAGCATTCCTGATACATAGTCATAAGAAGCTATGTAATTTTGAGTCCAGAACAATAGCACAGTGGTAGAGCACTTGCCTTGCACACATCTGATCCACGACAGATGGTAGTTCGATCCTCCAGCATTCCATACGGTCCCCCAAGCCAGGAGCAATTTCTGAGTGTATAGCCAGGAGTAACCCCTAACCGTCACCGGTTGTGGCCCAAACCCCCCAAAAGTTATATAATTTAATTATATTCATATCTATACTTGATTTTCAGTTATTGTTTCAATTTTTAAGAAAACAAAATTGAACTAGTTTATCTAGAATAATTTTGTAAATAATTTAATTCTGATTCTTCCATTACAAAGTAAGATATTTTGGATGTAAAGTTCTTCAAAATTATTAGCATGCTGAAAATGTACCTTTTACTTTTAATTTATGTGCCTTTCCTATTCTGAATATCATGCAATGCTTTCAAAATGTACAAAATATTAGGGATATAAATAAATAAAGATACTCATTGTTGCATTTCATTAGAGTCCAGGCAATGAATAGAAAATAAAATTTCCATAAATTAGTGTATTGAATTTTAAGGTCAGTAATTTTGTTAAGCCTGTAATTTTTCTTCTTGAGGCAAATTTCCTTGATCAAGTAATTTACTTACTATTAATAAGAACCAGGTGGAGATATTGAGAACTATAGAATTAATAAGGAGCACTTGAATATGTTTCTTTGAGTATATGTTTATGCATATGTGTCTATTTATAAAGTTGTGTGAGCTTGAAATGACTTTTATTTACTCTAAGACATCTTTATGATTTTATAGTATACATAAATTGTGGCAAGGTTAAACCTTCAACTACCGTAGGAGTGGCAGTTAGGTCAGGTTGTGTACCCCAGAGGCAACCTATATAGCTCTATCTTCCTCCTGGACCTGAAGAAATGGACAGACTTTTGAGATGAATTCTCATCAAAACGCTCTTGGAGAGATGCAGTCTTCACTTTAGTGTAGGGAAGATCATGCCATTCTCTCCTCCTCTTCCCTCAAGAACCTCTCGTTGACAGCAATTAAGGAGAAGCCAGTTGGCAAGAAGGCCTGGAGTCCCATATTTGTGTTATCAAGCTTGTATCCATGGATAAATCCACATGATAAGGATCTTTTTAAATATATTGTTTATTTTTCTTACTAAGATTGTGTTAAGAATTATTTAATCTATATTCCTCAGGGCCATAGAAATGTGATTTTTCGGGGCCAGTGAGGTGGCACTAAGGTAAGGTGTCTGCCTTGCAAGCGCTAGCCAAGGAAGGACCGTGGTTGGATCCCCAGATGTCCCATATGTCCCCCCAAGCCAGGGACAATTTCTGAGCGCTTAGCCAGGAGTAACCCCTGTGCATCAAATGGGTGTGGCCCGATAAACAAAAACAAAAACAAATGTGATTTGCCTGGGCTTTTTTTTTTTTTTTTTGGATGTCGACCTCTTAGAAACAGGGTCATTCTTTCTTTACTTTCTGAAAGAGCTTGAAAGGCCAGGAAATAGATCTTTCTTGAGGTTTGGAAGAACTCATATGAACCTGGGCTTTTATTTGAGAAAGAACTTTTAATTACTGTTTTGAACTCTATGCAAGTAATTGATCAGATCAGTTCTGCTTTTCTACTTCTTCCTTCAAAAAATGACAGGAGTCCAAAATTTTAGTCAGTTCATTTTAAATTATTCAGCTTGATGACATGAAGTTGTTTATGATGCTTTTTGGGAGGGAATTGTGGGGCCACATCTACAATGCTTAGGAGTTTTCCTTGTGCTGGAGAGTACCCATTTGGTGTCAGTCATATATGTGTTGAGGATTCTTCTCTTCATAAGGGAGATTGTCTCATATGTTTAAATTTATCCATCCACTGAAGGAGGATATTATAAAGGCTATATGTCTATTACCAAATTACATAATCAAAAATGTCTCTAAGTATTTAGCCATTCAATATATAATTTTTCATAATTTATTTTAATAGCATCATTGTATCATTAAAAGGGGCAAAAGACAATTGATAATTTTGTTACTAGGGAACAGGAAAATATTATACAAACATTTAATCCTAAAAAATGCAGACTATCACTGTAAACACAGAAATTCAAAGCCAAATTAGTGGTTATAAGGTAGGTGGGCAGAAGGGAGATAGGTGAATTAGATATAATTGTATGGTAAAGAATAGATTTAGGCTTTCAGTGATGAACTTTATGTGAACTATACAGATGTTGATTTGCTATGATGAACATCTGAATTGTATGTTTACAGCACAGAGTTTTAATTCAGTATTTTTTTAAAGATAGGCAGTAATTATCTGAAAACTAGTAAATATACAATATGAATATGGTACTATTTTCCATTTGCAATTTATTTCTTCCACTGGAAGTACACAAATGTAGTTGTTTTGTAAAGCTGCATCTAGGGTATCTTTCTGTAGCAATGTTATCATTGTCATTTAACCTTGTTTTTAAATATTATCATTAAAATATTGTGGGTCTTAAAGAGTGGAACATTATGAAAACATTGCTATGTTATGTCCTTGAACTTTGAAGGTATCTTTCAGTGGCAGGATTATCATTGGCATTTACCCTTGTTTTTAAATATTATCATTAGAAATATTGTGGATCTTCAAGAGTGGTACATTATGAGAACATTAATATGCTCTTGAACCTTGAAAAAAGTTGAAGGTTTTGCTTGAAAGCAAAGACTTTGCAGAGAAAGCCTCCTTTTTGGTTGTATCTACATAATAAATACCTAGTCTCCTAACGCACCCAGTTATCATAATCAATAAGTGAGTTATAAAGATTCATATGACATAGTAGGTCTTTATCCACATGCATAGTTGGTTTTCTGGATTTTTAATAAAGAGAAGTGGTGGTAGTCACTGTGATTTTAGTATTTCCATCATCCATGGTGGAAAGATAGAAACACAAAAATACTTATTTAGGTCTTATATACTTAAAGAACCAATCAAAGTTGATCATGTCAATCAATTGTTTTCCTTTATGTTTTGTGCTAATAATATATACTCTGAGAAGGAAGAATCATTCCACTTCCCAAGTTTATAGTAGAAATGAAAGAGCATTGAAGTTCATGATATTATCTCTGACCAGCATCAAATGTACATGAGGAATATGGAACATATTTTGCCATAAAGGTTTTAATAAAAAAGAGAAAAAATAGATTTCAGCCTAATGAACTTATATCAAATGATCAGTTTGACTTAAGTATAGAATATCTTAGACATTTTTAATACATAATGTTTAAGGGAAAAATGAGGTGTGTTTTGGAGTTTAAAGAATTTATAGCCTATGAGTCTGTGACTGATACTCAGCAGTAATGAAAAGAATAGTGTGGTCAACTGGAGATCAACCTCACTTAGTTATTCTGCCTGTAGATGTCACACTCTGGGATGTTTTCAGATTTAAATTCCTAACTTATTTCAGCTTTCAACAGTAAGTGATGAAATTTTCAGGAATTCTCTACTGCATTATTTACTTTAATTGGTGATAACTAATCCTTCCCCCAATTCTATATTTTTCTGTGTTTTCTTTCGAAATAATTTATAGGATACCACTCTTGACCTGGTGCCCACATTTTTTATGGGATTTGATGAAAGTTTCATCCCAGACCTAGTAGTCATAGTTCTTTTTCTAAATATAGCATATGTTATAATAAAAAACAAAGCACATAATTTTAGAAGCATGAACAGCATAAACTAATCTAGCTGAAAAAAGATATACAGTTTATTCAATTAAACAAACTTTGTAAAAGACCAGTCACTAATGGTGGAGAGGTTTATGATAGAATTGTTTTGGGAGCCTATTTATTTTCCACAATGATGTTCATAGGATTTTTAGAAACCAGTTGTGCTTTGGTTAGAAAAGTCAAGCACATGCAGTAGAAACGTGTTGAGCAGACAATGGGACTTACTTAAAGTTTACAGAATAGAGTTTGGGGATTACATATGGGATTAAAAGAATCTCAAGGGCCTTTTTTTGTGGCATGGGGCATATCCAGCAATTGCTCAGGTATTACTCTTATTTCATTGCTCAAGGACCACTCTGAAAGGCACTTTTAGTGTAACAGTAGTGTTGGGACCAAATCTGGATCAGTCACAGGTAAAATAAATGCTTCAACTCCAGTTCTATATCCCTACCACAGAGGCCCCAAAACTCTATTAATAAAGACATCTTTTGGGGATGGAGCAATAATAGTGGATAAGTGTATTACTCATGGCCAACTCTGGTTCAATCCCGACCTCCCAAGCATGCCAGGAGTGATTCCCGAGAGTAGAGCCGGGAGTGACTCCATAGTCCTGCCAGATGTATGGTCCAAAACCAAATAAACAAAAACAAAATAATAAAAAATATCTCTGCCTTTTCTAAAACCTAGATTCCAGATAAACATGTTAATACTCCTTCATTCCACTTTATCTCCTCCCTTGTGCTTTGAATCTCTTCCACCATCCCATGAAACTACTTTTTATAGTTTCTAATGACCTCCAGCAGCCAACAATTCATCTTATGCAACTCATTGCCAGACCTTGAAAAAGGTGACCAACCATCTCTTTCTTTTCCTTATTGTCTCACTCATTGGAGTTCTTCCCCAGTTTGCAGCTTCCTGTGCCATGACTGTGTCAATGACTTACACCTACTCTACCTCTAGTTATGTGTGTGGGTTCTTTCCACACCATCTTGTCTTAGGATAATCATCTCCATTATGCCATTGGTTCCAGACAAAAGACTTAATTTTTCTTGAGTTAACTTAATCCCTACTCCAAACTCAAGCCACCAAAGAAAAATCTTAAAACTATATTGCAAATATATTGAGTATTTTCCCATATATTCCCACTTCTATCTGTTTCTGCCACCTCTCACCAAGACACTTTCATGTCTCAACCTGATGTTCCTGTCACTTGACAAAATTAGTATCTTCCATGTTTCCCTTTCACTTAAAATGACCATACTTCTAGTGGAAAAGGTTTTTAAAACAATTGTAAGTTTAATCA
>PVKC010003533.1:0-38752 GCA_004027635.1 Crocidura indochinensis | reverse complement strand
TATAATGTACCATCCAGGTTTCATCCTGGGTTGAAACCTACTTGGTCGTGGTAGGTTGATGTATTGTTGGATTCGGTTTACTGTGATTTTGTTGAGGATTTTTGCATCTATGTTTATTAGTGAGATTGATCTGTAATTCTCTTTCTTGACAGTGTCTTTGCCATCTTTGGGAATGAGTGTGATATTTGCCTTGTAAAAGGAGTTAGGAAGGATTCCTGTCTTTTCAATTTTTTGGAAGAGCCTGAGAATCAATGGTTGTAATTCTTGTCGGAATGCTTGATAG
Organism: Crocidura indochinensis; assembly: GCA_004027635.1. Lineage (NCBI taxonomy): Eukaryota > Metazoa > Chordata > Mammalia > Eulipotyphla > Soricidae > Crocidura > Crocidura indochinensis. The sequence goes on along the minus strand of PVKC010003533.1, from coordinate 38,469 downwards.
AATTCACCCGTGAAACCATATGGAACTGGAATTTTGTTCTTGGGGAGTTTATTAAAAACTGTTTCGATTTCGTAAGATGTGATTGGTCAGATTAGGCTTTCTACATCCTCTTTATTCAGTCTCAGGAGATGATATTTTTCCAGAAATTTGTGGGTTTTCTCTGGGTTCTCTAGTCTAACAGAGCATAGTTGTTCATAGTATGCCCTCATGATGTATTTGATTTCTTGGGTTTCTGTTGTAATCTCTCCCCATCCATTTGTGATTCTATTTATTTGAGTGTTTTCCCTTTTTTATTTTTTGGTGAGTCTTGTCAGCGGTTTGTCTATCTTGTTTATTCTTTCAAAAAACTAGCTCTTGGTCTAATTGATTTTTTGTATTGTTTTCTTTGTTTCTATGTTGCTTATTTCTGCTCTGGTTTTTATTATTTCTCTTCTTCTGGTTGGGTTTGGGTTTCTATATTGTTGTTTTTCAAGATACTTAAGGTGTTGTTGCAAACGGTTGATTTTGTCATTTTCCTCTCTCCTGACATAGGTCTGTATTACAGGGAGTTTCCCCCTAATAATTGCTTTTGCTGTGTCCCATAGATTTTGAAAGTTTGTCTCTTCATTATCATTCATCTCAAGGAATCTTTTCAATTCTTCCTTGATGTCCTCTTTGATCCAGAGTGTTGTTGAGTAGCATGTTGTTCAATCTTTCGGTGTTGGATTTTCTCCACTTTTTCTATTTACAATTGATCTTGATCTCTGTTGCATAATGGTATGATGGGGAGCTTCTAATAATCCTTATGTTTGTGACTTTATGCAAGTTATATTTATATCCTAAAACCAGGTTTAGAAATGGTTCCAAGAGCACTTGAGAAGGATGTATATTCTACTTTCTTGAGGTGGAGAGCCCTGTATAGGCCCAATAGTCCTATTTCCTCTAATTTCTCATTAATGGCTTTTATGTCTTTGCTAGTTTTCTGCCTGGTGTATCTATCTAGTGGTGATAGTGGAGAGTTCAAATCCCCTACTACTACCACATTTCCTTCCATATGTTTCTCTAGATTTGTGAGAAAATGCCTTACATATTTTGCTGGTTCTGCAGTTGGAGCATTAATATTAATCAGAGTTAGTACTTCTTGGTCTAATGTTCCTCTGATCAGTAGGTAGTGACTCTCTTGATTTCTGAGCACTTTCTTGAGTTGAATGCAATTTGGTCTTATATAAGAATGGCTGCCCCAGCTTGTTTTTTGTTTTCCATTTGACTTGAATAATTAATTTCCTTTCTTTAATTCTAAGCTTTTGCCTGTCCTATTCTTTTTGGTGTGTTTCTTGAAGGCAGCAGATATCTGGTTTCTGTTTTCTGACCCATCCCTCTACTTTGTGTATCCCCCGCAATTTTTCCCATCTTTTATTTCAACAAGAACATATTTTTTTTCATATCAAACTACTGTTCTTTTTGTGCTGTTTGTACTTTATTTATTCTTTTGTGCTCACACATTAGAATAGTGTAGGATTTATACATAGGGGCTGAGGTGTATTTTGCATCACTAAATTGCATCACTAAATTATATCATTCTTAAGTAATTGACACCAAATTTTTAATTAAAACTTCATGAAGTATCATTCCAATTTTACATTCATTCTTACAGGAAGAAAATGAATTATGAATAAATATTCATTTTTAGAAGCCAATAGTATTTATATTTTACAGATCAAAGTTTCAGGTTATATAAAATTAATTTAGAATATTAATTTAATAATTTTTATTTTGTCAAAAGTGTATTACAAATCATTCACAGTAGTATTTCAGGTACATAGTGACATTGAATCAGTGACATTGAATCCCACTACCAATGTTGTCCTCCCTCCACCCTGTTCCCAGCATGCATCCCATATCACCCCTACTTCCCCACACCCCGAGCTGCTAGAATAAGTGGTCCCTTCTGTATCTAGCCTGTTGCAGATTGGGTATCAATTCTCTTGTAGTTGGCTTTGGATTTGGTGCTCAAGTCTGATCATTTTGTATTTCTACTCAATGTTCATATGACTGTTTGCATAAGCACAGTAAAAATTGGGAAGATTAGAAAGAGAATTTCCCTGGCCTAAGGGATACAGAGTTTCTCCTCCCTTAAAGTATACTGTCATGGGTATAACTACAGGCTCACTACATGCTATTTTACTCTTCCCTAGATCCTTAGTGGTGTCTGGAAGTTTTCTGCTCCATCGTGAATGATAAAATCTGGCTTCTGTAGGTAGTGATCTTAGTATATGCATATGTCATAGGATGGAGTCTTTCATTACAGTTCCAGAAGTTCTTTTCATCACTATTGTTTTAATTAGTCTTCTGTTATTGATGGTCTTGGTTTTTGCATCAATCCCAGACGAAACCTATGATAAGATTCAGTGCATTCCCTATCCAAATTCAGACATCATTTATCAAGGAATTAGAACAATCAACTCTTCTGTGTCATTTAATGGGGGAATTTAGTCCATTGACATAGGGAGATTATAGCCAGAGAGGGTTGTTGTCCTATTGTATTGATAGAGTGGTTGTTGTTACAATTGGGGCTTTGGATTTTGTAGGACATCTTTGAGGAATTCATTTAGAGATGGTTTGGTTAGCACAAATAGTGTGAGTTCTTTTTGTCTAAGAAAGTTTTAAATTCTCCTTCCCATAAAAATGAGAGTTTTGATAGGTAGTGTACTCTATGTTGGAAGTTTCTTTCATTCGGCAGTTTGAATATGTCACTCCACTGTTTTCTTGCTTGAATTTCTTCAAATGTGAGGTCTTTTTTTTTTATTCTTATGTCCCTTTCCTTATATTTGAGGGTTTTTCTTCCCTTATTGCTTTAAAGAATTCATCTTTCTCTTTGTTTTGTTTTTTGTTTTTTGATTTTTTGCCTGTTGGCTTACTATATCTCTTGGTGTTGTTCTGTTTGGGCCTATTTTATTAGGGAATCTTTTTGCTTCCTGGATTTGAACTGGTGTCTCTTTCCAGAGGGTGGAAAAATTCTCTGCTATTATTTCCCTCACTACTTGTTCTTCTCCTTTCCCCTTTTGCTCCCCTTCTAGTATTCCTACAATTCATAGGTTATTTCTTTTATCTTTGTTCATAAGGTATCTAACTTTTTCTTTCAATGTTTTGTCTCTGGCTTTCTTATTGACTTCTTTGTCATTTTTATTTTATAGGTTTTCCTTAAGTTCCTTTATGTGTTCTTCTAACTGTGTAATTCTGTTATTATAACTTGGTAATATGTTTTTATATTTTCCCTAGTTCCAATTGTATGGATTTTTTCATCTGTTGTAAAAGTTGTTCTATGAGTTGACTGAATTGTACATCTACGGAATACCTAATCTCACAAGTTAGTGATTCTTGGATTTCCATTGCTAGGGCATTCATTGTTGCTTTCAGATTCTCATCTATTAGGCTCAAGCATTTTAGTGGACTTGGAAACTTAATAGGATTTCTCTCTGTTTCCCCAGAGGCTAGTGTCTTCCTTCATTTACCCATATTTCTTTGCATCTGGTGGTTTTCAATGTTTAGTTTTCTTACTATTTAATAAAGTTTTCTGCTGTCCTGATTGTCTTAGAGGTACTTGAGGGCATATTCTATTTAGAGTTTATTTTTCCTTAGCCAAGTGATTTGTCTAAGTGTAATAGGGATATTACAAGCTGCTTCAGTGTCTTGCTATCCTGTTTTATGGGCTGTAGATTATCTTGGGTAATTGAGTGTTAGGTCTGGGTTACCTGGGCCTATGTAGTGTAAGATAGACTACCTGGTGCTTTTGCACGTTTTGTGGTCTGGGGGGGGGGGCAAGCTGTCTTTAGCCTACCCAAATATCCTAGGGGAGGTTGTGGTGAAGGGGAGAAGTCCCAAGCTTGCCACAGGTCCACAGGTCCCAGGTGCTGAAGGGAAGCTCTCTATTAGGTTTTTTAAACTTTTTCCCTCTGTGGTGCCAGTGATAGAAGCCAAGATCATATATGCAAGGTGCTGCATTGCCTTTGAATCACTGGCTCATGTCCATTGTATCACTATGAACTCTGATATAATTACTCATTAAAACTGAATGTCTTTTTATATTAGTATTCACAAATATCTAAATACATTATTCCTTAAAAGCCTTATGGATTTGTCTTATTAATCTGTGATAGAGCTAAAATAGGTATTAAAGATTTATTATCATCTAGAGAGAGCTATATTATTTTTGTCTAATAAAATATAAAGTTAGAACTTTGTTTTATTTTTTTAATTCTGGAGTAAATCAAAATAAATAAGTAAATGTAAAAACTATGTTTCTGTCTCTAGGGGTAATAAATGCTGCACAATTAAGTTTCTCCCAAAATCTGGCATAAAATAGCTTCAAAATAGAATATATTTTCTTCAAAATTAAATGCATGATTTGATTTTATTTTTCTCTCACAGTGGAATTTCTTTATTAAGATTATAGGTTATCTTATCATTTGTCCTTCTCATTATGCAAAATTGCAGCAGATAACATAATAATGCATTTACATCTAGTATGAAAAATTTGTAATGAAACCTAATCATAGCTTATTAAACATGTATTTTTTTAATATGCATACTTTAAGCATAACACAACTTTCTCGGTCCACATAATAAATTCCTGTTTTGTAAGTCTATCAGAATTGATTACTAGTAACATGATGAAATTGATTATTTACTGATTCTTCAATTGTATGTGGATTATTCTTTTTTAGATTACTAGTATTGCACAATATGTAAATAGATTGTATTTTAAATATGTTGCTTTTCTATATATTGATTCTTTTCATTTTGTGTATACCGAAGAAAAGTGTTCTTTTAAAGCTAAAAATTGTTCCTTACTCACCCAATTTTGCATAGATGAATTAAAAATTCAATACTTTTCTAATGTATTTTCTAAGTGAAATCTGCATTTGCTGTTTATAGAATGTGGAGACATGATTATAGAAATGTTTTAAAAAAGAAACCACAAACACTCTCTATATTGTTATGTATTTGAAAAGCAAACTTAAAAAAAACTATTTTTGGAACCTCACACCAAATATGGTCTCTGAACTCTTCTAAAAGTGATCGGTAGGCATAAATAGCCAGTAATAAGGCCTAAGAATAGTCAGTATGGCTCAAAACAACGAATAAACAAAAACAGGAAACATATCAGCCTATTTTTACTATTAACATAACTTATTTTCCAAGACTCAGTTTTGATTCTGATTACATCACTTCAGCTTCCATTCTCCTAAAGTAAAATATAATGTGCTATTTATTTTCCTTCCTTTCTTCTTTTTCTTTCTTTATCTTTTTTCTCTTTCTTTTCTTTTTCTTTGGGGGGGGTCTCATCCAGTGACGCTCAGGGGTTACTCCTGTCTATGTGCTCAGAAATCGCTCCTGGCTTGAGGGACTATATAGGATGCTGGGGGATCAAACCACGGTCAGTCCTAGGTTTGCATGTACAAGGCAAATGCCCTACTACTTGTGCCATCACTTCAGTCCCTGCTATTTATTCTTTTCTTTTTTTTTTTTTTTTTTTTGGTTTTTGGGCCACACCCAGTGACGCTCAGGGGTTACTCCTGACTATTCACTCAGAAGTCACTCCTGGCAGGCACGGGGGACCGGGAAATCGAACCGCAGTCCGTCCTAGGTTAGCGCAGGCACCTTACCTCCAGTGCCACCACCCGGCCCCACCTGCTATTTATTCTTTATTTCCCAGTGATTAGACCAATTATGTAGCTAATGAATTATTTTCTTTTTACAGGTAACAAACTAGTTCGTTTTCCATATTGTGCTAAAAATACTAAAAGACAGATTTAAGTATTTTAGATTGTGGTATTTTTGATATGCAAATGTATAATTAGGAGGAACATGTTAATATAGATTTTATATAATTTTCCATATGGAGAGTGATAATTAAGCTATTGGCTCTAGTCCACTTTTGCTAAAGTAAGTTATTATAATTAAAATACAATTATTGAAGTATCACTTTTGTACTTGAAAATTAATATACCTAGGTTTAAATTATTGAAATAGCTCTGAATGATCTATAGCTGATATTAATTCAATTGTTTTATTTTATATTTTTGCTGAATCTATATATTCTTATTTTTTTCTATACATATAAAAGCTAAATTAAATATACAAATATTTGAAAATATTTTGTTTTTATTTAAAATATTTAAAATAATGTTTTATTTTTCAAGTTCAGTAAGAATATTAATACAAAGAAGATGCATAAACATATATTGATACTAAATACTTAAAGTTCACTTCTAGAGATAATTTTGTATAGGAATTTAATATATATACTTTAGAAAATGTATATTTAAATGTATTTTAGAAAATATATATTTAAATACTGTTTTAACTTTTCATATTTTTATAAAAGAACTAACACTGCATTGGCAAAATTGTTTAGAATACTTAAAGTATTTACTATCAAATCTTTTACATAAAAGTATGCTCAGCTCAAAATTACCAAAAAATATACAGGAAAAATTATCCCAAATATCTGACCGAGGATACAGTAGTTCTAGTACAGTTATAAATACTACAGAATTCTCAAAATATTCACCTATTGGACTTTGATTTATCTGTGGAAAACTAGAGTGTAGATAATTAAAAATGAGTACTAACCAAAATAATTCCTCCTCTAATAAAGGAACATATATTCAACTTAATATGTGAAAAATTGCAAAATGTGCAAAATATGTGTTTAACCTATATAATTCTGCTTTCCTATATTAAAAAGTATGACCATTTGAACTAGGTATAGAGATTGATATTTTGCATGTCTTTATATAGAATCATATATATGTAACAAATATACACACATTAATTAAAAATAATTTTCTTTCTTTGAAAATGAAGGTTAAATTTTAGTTACTATACCTGATATCCTAAAGAAATATTTGTTGAAATGTAAAATAATATTGGAGAAATTATTTAGTCATTTAAATTGAGCTCAATGAACTTTTAATTTAAATTTCAGGGTTATTGATTTTTAAAGTAAGACTCAGCAAAGATAGTTTCTTTATAGTTATACGTAATAAATTGATATGAAAAATAAGTTCACATTTCATTTCAAAATAAGTTTTTTTAAAACATAATTTATTTGGAGAAGCTATAGTTATTTTAGAAGCCATAGTTAATTTATTAAATAATATAATGAATTTTCTCATTCATTTAAAACCAAAATTTCAATTTTTAATGCTTGGAACAATTTTAAGATTTATCCATTTATCATTCCACATCATTTTGAATGCATCTGTGAGTCACATTTTAGGAATTCTTGCCCACATGCAGAAGTACCTTTACTATCTATAGAGATTGAAGCCAAGGAATACAAGGAATTTGCTGAGACTAGTTGTCTCTCATTATAAGATTTCTTGTAATTTTGCATCTTCTGTTAGTCATGTAATATCTGTAAAAATTGTTACTTGAAATAGTAGTATCATTTTAATTTAAATATCCCTAGGGTTTTCCAAAGCAAGCAAGCTTCCATGCATGTAGGTGTCAAACGTAATTAAAAATAGAAAATTTAAGAGCATTTTCTTATCACTCTGGCACATCATAACAGTACATAAAAGAGAAAAGCTGGTATCTTTGCTTCGGGTCATCTTACATCTCGTCATATTTAAATTAGGTTCACAAGAACAACCAAGTATTTGAACAGCAAAAGTTGTTCCTTTTGGGTAGCTTTAGCTTTATTTGACTAATCAATGGATTTGACTGGTAACATCATTCATTGTTTTTCATTAGATGATGAATATATTTACACTTTACTATATACTAAGTATATTTTTAATTAAGTATATATTTTTGGGTTTTGGGGGGGCCAACCCGGTGATGCTCATGGGTTCTCCTGGCTATGAGCTCAGAAATTGCCCCTGACTTTAGGGGACCATATGGGTGGCCTCAGAAAGAACCAATGTCCTCCTTAGGACAGTTGCATGCAAGGCAAATGCCCTACAGCTGTGCTATTGCTCGGGCACCAATTAGTTATATTTAAAATATATATTTGTATTTGTATATATATATATATTTGTATTTGTATATGTATATTTGTATATATATTTGTATATTTAGTATCTCCATTAAAATTATGATGAAACAGTCATTGCCTGTATCTTACTGACAAAAAGTGAATCATCTATTAATTTGTTATCACATATATACTCATATATATTATAATATATGTCATATATAATATATTATCATGCATAATATATATATATATTAGGGCCACAATCAGCAGTGCCCAGGGATTATTCAGGACTCTATTCAAGTATTTAATCTTAATAGGCTCAGGAGACCATTTAGGGTTCTAGAGATTGAAATCAGGTCAGCCAAGTGCAAGGGAAGTGTCCCAATTGCTGGACTAAGGCTCTGGACCTAATCACATTTTTTTGTGAACACACTCCTCGGTGTTCAGGGGTTACTCTAGCTCTGCACTCAGAAATTACTCCTGGTAATCTTGGTGGACATATGGGATGCCAGGATTAAACCCTGGTCTAGCTGGCTCTCTAACAACAATTATCTTTGGGGGAGGGATGTTAGGTTTGGGGTCACACCCAGTGTTTCTAAGAGTTCCCCTGTGGCTCTGAATTCAGGATCACTCCAGTGGACTTCAGGAACCATATGGCAGTGATTTTCAACCACACTGCTGGGCAAACTAGTGTGTCATGAGATATTGTCTGGTGTGCTGTTGGAAAACATTCCAATTTCATCTGCAACATGTGACTTTGGCTCACAAATAGGTCAATCATTAGATTATTTCATAATAAAATAATTATAAAATAATTTCTTTGTATTTATTTGATTACTATTCAAGAAATTACTTTATATATAGCCAGTATAGGCACAAAGTTAAATTTTTTAATTATGTAATGGTGGTGTGCCTCATGATTTTTTTTCATGAATAAGTGTATCTTTCATAAAAATACACTTTCATATGGGATGTTGAGGACTGAATCTGAACCAGCTTGGTACAAGCTAATCTCCCTCTCCAATATACTATCACTAAGGCCTTAGCCACATAGGAAAGATTTTGTCCTAAGAGAACAAGGTGAGGAATTCACAGAGATGACGGAGCTTGGGGACAACTTCAACCTAAACCTCCAGGATAGATTCAAGTGCCTTCTAATCAGGTCCCTCAATATGGGCTCTATGGCAGACATTTATCAGCACATTTTTCTGCTTGGCCTGCTTAGCCTAACCTTAACTTTGGCCACATTAGGTTTGGGAAGAGCAAGACTGAGACTAGTTCAGAAAGAGTTGAATGTCTTCCGCCAGAAAAAACAACAACAACAACAATAACAGATTTTTGTTGTCATTGTCAGAAAGAACTGATGACAAAGGCATAATAACACTTGTCATCTATATGTATATATATTTAGAGACTGTATAAAATTCAGGCTTGGGTACTGACACAATCACGGACGGGTGAGCACAGGTTCAGAGCAAGAATTTTGAAAAGTTGAATTAGCTAATTAATAAAGAGAAATATGCATAGAGATCAAGCATGAGCAGTCTGATTAGGTGGTGCTAAAATGTGTGTGTATAAAGTCTAGATACTTGTAAAACGATCACTTGAATCACATCATCTAATGAATCATCTAGGGTGCGTGTAAATTAACATGACAAAGCTGCCTAGGTTAAAGACTTTAAGTAAAAAGTGGTCCTTTTTTATTTATTTTCAAAAGCATAAAATAGAAATTGGTTTTCTTTCGTATTTCTCACTGTCTGTCCTACAACAGTAAGACTTCTAATAAATCATAGGATTTGTTTTTGTCTCTTTGGGTATTAATGAAAAGCCTTGCAGGTGAACACATTAATCTGACTTTTAAATAACATTTCTTGATCTATAATTTTATTTTAACTTTAAGTCATCACCCCTCTCCAGCTTTGAGATTTTTCTTTCTTAGTAGAAATAGAAAAAATAAATATATTTGCATACAAATGAGAAAATATGAAATCAATCTATTTAATAGAAAAAAAGGATAAGAATACGGATATACAAGCAGTTTTTTAAGTATTGAATGTTACAGAGAAAAGTTCCCCAGATTTACCGTTGCCTAATATACAATGGTAATATTAGAAAGTAGCCTTATATTTCTGTTGTCATTGGTTTTTTTATGACTGAAATTATTCATTTCAATAATTCTTTTTGCTGTTGTTGATTTTGTTTTTTGGGCCACACCCAATGATGCTCAGGGTTTACTCCTGGCTATTTGCTCAGAAATCGTTCCTGGCTTGGGGGACCATATGGGACACTGGGGGATTGAACCACCGTTCGCCTTAAGTCAGCTGTGTGCAAGGCAAATGCCTTACTGTTGCACCACCCCTCAGGCTCCGATTTTCAATAATTTCTTTTGATTAATATGTTCGGTTATTTTTTTCCATTTCAGCAAGATGACTTTCCCTAAATAGGAGGAATTATGCTCATAATGATAATATATATTGTTCAAATATTTTTCAATTTACAACGAGTCACTAAATGAAAAGATTCTGGCTAGTCTAAAACCTGGATGAATGATTAGACAAATCAAAACCCAGAAAATAGGATCTTGAGAAAAAATACAGACAATATGTTATTTGCTTTGAATGCAGCCAACCAAAGTTCTCTCTGTCGCTCTATGTGATTCTAAAATCTACTAGAAGTAATTCCTGAGTTAACAATCAGGAGTAAACTCACTCAGGGGATTAGTGACTTTCAATTCGTTGTTCATCTTAATTGAGTTAAGTCAAGATTTTCTTGAGTTTTGATAACATTTAGTTAAGAGTTTATGAATATTACAAAAGAGTTAGCTGTGATTTTGACTGGCATTACAATGAATAGGCATATCATCCATTCAATGATACTCTCCATTTATTTAAATCATCTTTAATGTTTTATATGATATTAAGTTTTAAATCTTGCACTTAAGTTAAACATACTTCCAAGCATTTATTCTTAGTAATAAACTGTAAATTGAATCACTTTCCTATTTTCATTTGGAGGGTCATTCATAGCAGATAAAAATGTAATTATTTGGGATACTGATCTTATTTCTGCAAACTTGCAAAAAAATAAAAAAGGTTCATGAGATCTAATAGATACTCGAGTTAAGGACCTTTCCCTCAAAAAATTGTATTATCTACAAATAGAGATTATTTCGGCATTTCTTGTCTGAATTTATTTTTTTTACTGTTACTAACTTCCCTAATAGTAGTTGGAATACAGTAGCAAATGGAAATGTGCAAGTTGAATATTCTTGTCTTATTTATGACACTAGTGGGAATTTATTCAGATTTTTATCATTTATTAACATAGGGATTTTCCTAAATTGTAACTCATATACATAAAGAAAATTTCATCTATTCCTAATTTATTATTGTTTTTATCATTTTGAGACATTGTCAATTACTATTTTCCTATAGATATATTTATCTTTATATATGTGGCTCGACTCTGGGATTATTCTTTTCGGAAGATGGACCACACCCAGCGACACTCAGGGATGACTCATGGCTCTGCACTAAAAAATCGTTACTATCAGGCTCAGGGATCATATGGAATGCCAGGGAGAAAACCCTGTAGGTCTCAGCTCAGCTGCGTGCAAGGTAAAAGTCTTAGTGCTGTTCTATCACTCCAGTCCAGGGATTATTCTTGACTGTACTTACAGATCACTCCTGTCAGTTCACAGGCTACAATATGCATGCTGGGAATCAAGTTATATTTGTCACATAATGGAAAGCCTTTAATCAAGTATACTACTATATCTCCTGTGCCAATTAACTATAAATTATTGGTAGTAACTACAATACAAAATGTATAAATCTTCTTTTTTTTGGTCACCACAGATATAATTTTTATTGTTTTATTTGATGATGCACACAAATGCTGACTTAACATAATCACATGTAACCTTTGCTTTCATATTTACAATCAACCAAATGTGTGAATCCAGAGGAATTGTAACAATGTGTAACAATAAAGTTTTCATGCTAACATTTGACAGATTATTTTGCATTATTTACTTAGATGTATATATAATTTTTCTCTTTCATTAAACTTAGAATTTTATAATAGTAATACCAAACTTATCAAAAGGCTATATACTGCCCTTCTATTTATGGCCAAGAATTTTCTAGAACATTATATGCCTATAACTCAGTTATAAACAACTTTGTAGATCATGGTCCTATGATTAATTACTGTAATTATTAGTAAAAGTTAGAGTCATAATACAGATGGTCAGATGCTTACCATGTACTGGACTGATTTCGGTTCATTTTAGCTTACTGTAGTTTATATTTTATGATCTAAAATTTTAAAAAAATAATATCACATATTTTGACATAAAATTGAATAAAATATTGTATGCAATTATAGATGAAACTTTTTCTATTTAAAGAAACAACTGGGGTTCGCATTTTAAACATAAATAAGAACTATAGCTAACTTAGCCCTTTAGAGAAATGTTATCATCACTTTCAAAAATAATTTATCCGACCTATCCATATTCTCCTTCTGAAAGGTCTTTGAGGTGACTACTTGCCTGGAACTGTCATTTGCTATTTTCTGGAAAACATCCTAAAGCTTTTGTTCACAGACTTTTCTGGTGAAAGTTGTCAGTCTTATCAAATTATTCCAGTGGTGATATACTTTGCTTGCCTCTATTTCTGCTTTTATTATCATTCATATCAACAAAAATAAAATTTACTTTTTATTAATAAACATGTTTTGTACCAGGAGTTTTATTTTAAACTATTTTGAAAGCTTGCTGAGATAAACCTTTTCCTATGCCCTACACAGTGGTCGGTAAGCCGCAGCTTGCGAGCCACATACGGCTCTTTACACTTTTTAATGTGGCTCTTCTGTGACCGCACGACCACTCCAGGAGTCAGTACTTTGCTCCTAGCCTCTGTCATTGAGATTTTGAGAACCTGTACGGTTCTCAAAATAAATTTCAACCGTGGTTTTGGTGAAATTGGGCTCATTTGAAAGAAAAGGTTGCCCACCACTGCTACACCATACATTTTTTGTCTCTTTTGCATTTTTTGTCACTAAAATTTTCTTTAGCTATATATTCCTATTTAAGTTACCAAAATATTCCATTTATAAACTCAAAAATTTACTCTAGGTTCTAGTCTATAAAATTTGGAGGGGGCATATCCTGCAGTGCTCAGAGGTTACCCTTGACACTATGCTCAGAAATCACTCCTGGCTGGCTCCAGGGAGCATGTGGGATGAAAAGAATAGAACCCAGATCAGTCCTGGGTTGGCTGCCTGCAAAGTAAACACCTTATAACTGTACTATCACTCCAGATCATAGTCCATAAAATACTTAGCTATATCCAGGTTCAGTTTCATAGGCCCTAAAACTAAGACTTATTATTTTTTGCAGTTTTCTGAATGTTGAATGATCTTCTGCAGTCATGGATAAAGCTCTGAGTTAACTTGCCCATGCCAATCACATATCCTTAGTGATAACATAAGCAATATATTTGATACAAACCATAGATGCTCTAACTATTCCAGAACTTTTCAGTGCATTTTAAAATTCATTCAATTAGAGTCGCAATCTAACCAAAAGTAATTCTCAGATAGTGTACATTAAAATCTACTCCAACTCCTTAAAAAGTTGAGTTGAGATTAACTTCTTATATCAAATAGGTTTACTTGAATATAAAAGTACTCTATAACTGAAAGAAAGGTAATTGATAAAAGGTGAAAATGCAGGGTCATTGTTAATAATTGATGCAAACTTATTGAATTGTTTTAGGTTATTTTTCAAGCAGTGCCATTTCTTTCCACTGACACAGAAATTCAGGAGAGCAACATGGAAAATAAGCTCCACATCCATAATTTTATTGCACTGTAATATATTAGTAGTGTGAGGAGACTGATATACATAGGTTTCACATTGTACTAAATCACAGAGTTTTAACTCATTTAAGCAGAAACGGTTCTTAAGATCGACTCATTTCCTCTAGAAAAGTCCACAGCAGTAAACATTTCCTTTAGACTGTCACTTTACCACCTCTTTTAGCTGCCACTTTTCCTTCATTCAAAACTATTATCTTGCCTTTAAAGATCCTAAAATCTAGGTCTATCATGGTCTCCTTATAAAGAAGTCTTTTCAGTCAACAGTGTCCAGAATACAGAGATTTACACCATATATAGATTTATGGGAATTGGGAAACCCTTCCCTTCATCATCTAGCTTATTTAAATTTCCAAAATTTTGACTTTTTTTTTTTGTGTGTGGTTTTTGGGTCACACCCGGCAGTGCTCAGGGATTACTCCTGGCTCCATGCTCAGAAATTGCTCCTGGCAGGCACGGGGGACCATATAGGGCACCGGGATTCGAACCGATGACCTTTTGCATGAAAGGCAAACGCCTTACCACCATGCTATCTCCCGGGCCCCAAATTTTGACTTCTTACATCAACAAAAAATAAGCTCAAATATTCTTTTTAAGATTTTGTATAAAAGATAAATTTTGAATTGTTTCAAACAACCCAGATTTTTCAGTAAATTCATCATAGGAAGGTATAGACTTCTCTTTAAATGCTAATATATATCTATATCTATATCTATATCTATCTATATATATACATATATCATCTTGCTTCAACTGTATCTACTTACCATGATGGTTTTGCTGTTAATGTTGTTGTTTCACTTTTTATGTTTTGTTTTTCGGCCACCCCCGTTGATGCTCAGGCATTACTCCTGGCTATGTGCTCAGAAATCGCTCCTGGCTTGGGAAACCATATGGGATTCCAAGCGATCTAACCGCGGTTCATCTTAGTCTAGTGCGGGCAAGGCAGATGCCTTAAAGCTTACTTCAGTGCTCCGACCCTTTGTCAAGATGTTTAACACTTTTATTTTTTAGTGTTCAGATCAGGTTGATTCTAAAAATCTGCTATAGGGCTCCTCATTATGTTTTTTTAAGGGGTACTCTAGCTGCTTTCAAAAATGCAATTTGTTTAACAGCTTGTATTACTTTGTTCTATTCTTCAAAATTATGGCTATGGTAAACAGGAGCTATGAGTAAATGGTGAAAATAACCATCATAGTAATTTACCTTTATGCATTTTAATTCGTTTTATTTTTATTTCTAGGCAAATCACTTGTTTGTCAATCATATAAGCAATTTTTAGGGGGACCCACACCTGTTGATAGTCAAGGGTTACTCCTGGTTATGAGTTCAGAAATCTCTCCAGGCATGGGAGAACATACGGGACACCCAGTCCATCCTAGGTTAGCACATAGCAAGGCAAATGCTCTGCCACTTGTGCTACCGCTCTGGTCTCTCATATAAGCAATTTTAACAGTGGATTTCATGTGCTAAGAAACCATGACAACCAACAAAAATGACTGAGATACAAGAAACAACGATGCCATCAAGAGATGAAGTAAAAAATCATTAATAAACTGTTGCCTATGTAACAAAACATGGGCACATGACATCAGAAAATATATTGTTGAGTCCATCTGAAGAGATGTAGTCTCTTTTAATTGACCAAATCTATATGTAAAAGTGGAATATATTTTTCATCGTAATGTTAATTGAGTTTATGCATATCCTATTTGAGGATTTGGGGGTTATTTTTACTTTTTAGTGTTTAGAAAAATACTTGCATATATATGTGAAAAATGTTTTGCCATTTTTCTTGAATAAACATCTAATATATCTGTAGTTAACATGGTTAGTAGACATTTAAGTTGATGTTATAAATAACTTCTAGACTGCTTTGTAGACGATTTTGTCATTTTTCAGTTCTTCTCACAATACATAGGATTTCTATTTATTTTCCTATCTAATCACTTACTATCAATATTTCATCATATGTTTAGGGTAGAAATTTATGATCATCTTTGTTTGATTCAATTTTATTTATATTTACATGTTTGTAGTGGCATTTAATTTGGTTAATGATGACTAATTTTCTGTTTTATAAAGTGGAACTTTTTAAGGTTCTTATTTCTATTCTTTGCTAAATATTTCATACATACCTTGTACAGACTGCTTTCTTTTTATTGATTTTTGAATTTTAGCTATTTTACAAATAAATAATATCTTTGATATTATTTAATTCCCTAATTTTGAGTGTTAGTAGCTATTAATCTGGGGCCCGGGAGATAGCATGGATGTAAGGCGTTTGCCTTTCATGCAAAAGGTCATCGGTTTGAATTCCGGTGCCCCATATGGTCCCCCGTGCCTGCCAGGAGCAATTTCTGAGCATGGAGCCAGGAGTAGCTATTAATCTTATAACAAGTTACATTTTTATAAATCATTCATTGCTTTTCTGAGAAGCTCTAATAAATATGATTCTGCTAACACTTTATTTTTAAATATATATTTATAGTTTTGAAAATAAAATTTTTGAAACAGGTTTCAAGTTTCAAAGTAATCTGATCCTTTCTCATAAGATCTAGAACTGAATGCTATAATCCAAAAATTTATGAATAAGCTAGCATTGTGGCTCAATGATAGAGAACTTCCCTTGATTTGAAGTTTCATCACCATTTGTTACTCGGAGGATTGCCAGAATTGAGCTCTGAACTAAGTGGGTGTGATAAAAAACAGAACACAGAAGCACAGAAATTGATAAGCAATGTTATAAAATTCATGTACACAGTCACAGACGTATGTTCTGCTTTAATATATTGTGAAAATAATATAGCTTACTTTATATTTGAAATTTCAAATATAGATATACTGTGGCTATGTTCCTCTCATATGGTATATCTACTTAAAAAATAGTAGAAAAAAAACCACATCTTTCTAGCACTCTTAAAAGAGAAAAGCCAAGGTTATTAAGAAACAAAACAAACAAAAAAAGAAAAACCACAAACAGGGCCAGTGAGATAGAATAGTGGGCAGGGTCCATGCTTTGCATATGACTAACTCAGATTTAACCCTCTATTTAATCCTCAGATTTAGCAACATATATTGCTCCTAATGCTCCTCTAGTAGTGATTCCTGATCACAGAGTCAGGAAAAGGCCCTAAGCAGCTTCAGTGGAATTCAAATTCAAAGGACCAACACACTCCCTAAAACATGCCAATAGATATACTGAAAAAAAATTTATAGGCATAAGCAGAAATTTACTGTATTATAATAGAAAGGTAAAACCAAAATTAGGACACTTTCGTTGCATCTGGCAAATCCCCATTCAATACTAATCACTGCATATGATCCCCTACTTTCTCTAGTCTTAAACACTGAGATAAAAATGGCCCTTAAGCACCATTTTGCCTCTACCCCTAAAACTCAAACTAAAAAGGAATGAAGTATATTTAATATAAAATAGAAGGCTATTGTTATTAAAATACACAAATGTAACACTTAAATGTGGTGGAAGGCTTAGAATGATAACAAAAATCACACTATAATTAAAATTGTATTGCACAGAAAGGCTTCTAGAGAAGATTAATTCCAAAGTAAGAAAAGATTCTAGACATTAAAATAGGGGCATGTCAGTATTTCAACAGAAATCTGACAGGTCAGAAATAGCAACTATATTATCAGTAATTGTAAATCATGTCAATCCACAATTTCTCCATATTTTCAAGTGTCAATTTTAGCTAAAGTTCCTTATTTAATTAATAACTTTTCCTTTTCTCTTTTATCACTTAACTATTGCTGGATCAGCATTGCGATACTTAAATCAATGCTTTTAATATTTTATATTAAATATTATTTTATATTATTTATTATTATATTATCATTGATATTATTATTTATTTTATTTGATCATGACAACTATACAATCATTAGCTCTCTTTTAAGCATTTAATGTTCCATATGACTTTTAAAGTTTTTTAAATCATATGAAGTCTAATGCTTCAAATAAAATTGTGATGGTCGAGTACTTTGATAGCTGATGAAATATGCAAAATCCGGTATTTCTACCACTTATTTTATACTTTAAAAATATATTCATTTGTTAAAATCTGTTAAGTTTCATCACCTCCATTTGTAAAAATTTAAGCTTAATATAATTTATAGATTAAAATATCTGTATGCCTTTTTTATTTGGTATAGTAATTTATTATTATTATGTAATTTTGAAAATCATTTAAATGTATCCTGATATTATATTTTCCTGAGAAATCTGATTTTGGTGGAAACTTTTAATTATAATTAATATAAATGACCATATAAATATAGTCTTAATCATTCCTTATTCTGAACTCAAAAATAAAATAAGCTTGCAATAATTTTTCACAAATACATATATAACATCATAAAAATTTTAAAATATTCTTAATATTCTTAGTAAAATAAATTTCCCATCTCATCAAATTAGTAGATTGAGTTTGACATAATTCAAAGTGATTTTTCAAGTAAATTTTTTATTATTCTTTACTTTTATTGTGGTTTGCTAATGCCAATTTTGTCAGCAATTCCAATGGGATCAAGAGATCTTATTACAGAAAGTGATTTATTGTATTGACCAACCCAGGTTCAATCCTTGATATGAAAAATTATTCCTTGATCATACCAAGAGGGATCACTGAGCACAGACAAGGAGCAATGCCATAACATCACAAGGTGTGCCCCATAAATGTTAAATAAAAGAAAAATTATATTTATGTTAAAGAATATATAAAACCAAAAAACCATCAAAAAGTTTATGAAACACTTTGACTTATTTCACTTAGTTCATTGCACCTCTTTGCTTGCTTTTATTTTGTGTGTTTTTCAATTTGAAAATTTACTGAATTAAAGTATTATTAAATATATCTCATAATAAACTTAATTGAAGATTAGAGTTTGCATGCCTTATAAGAGCCATTATTCTCTCCTTATTTTGTTACAAATTCAAAATTTAACTTAATAACACTGAAATAAAGCACTGTGCATCTTACGTATGACCTATAAATTAGATAAACACATTTATTTTATTTTATTGTTCTGCCTTTCTTTTTTGGTAGCAGGATGGTTAAACTAATAAGCAGTATGAGGTGTTTTGAGCAGATGGCTCAGTGTGATCAATCCATGCTTTTATTGGGGGGTAGAGGGTTAATTTCTAGTATACCATGGTTCTGATATCATCATGAATGACCATTAAAAGATCCAGAATTAGTAGTTACTCTTAAATATCACCAAGTATAACTCCCAAACCTAAACCTAAATAATAAAATAAAGATGGAAAGATTAGGAGTGGGGGTTTCTAAGTGGTATCTATTGGTATCTCAATCAACAAGACCAGCAGTACAATGAGATGGTCCAAGGGATATAGTGGTGCTTCCAATTACATTAATCATTGTGGTGTGGCTCTGGAATATAGCTGATGATTTTAAGGAACTAGATGATGCTTTAAATTACATTTGGTTTTAGCCACTTGATTTGCATAAATTTTAAACCCTGAGTTTCTCTCTAGTTCCAATAACTTTATTTTTCTACTTGTGTTTATATGTCTGCTTTAGATAATTGATAGTATTTAAAGTAACACAAAAAACTTCATACATTGATTTTATTTGTACTTTAATGCTTCTCTATATAAAAATTTTGTTTTCTGTGTACTTACAGATTTTTTAATATTAAAAATGCTGCTATTCACAAATTATTTAGTAAGTAGTCAGTGGTGATTACTCAACTTATAGGAAATTGAATATATAAAGCAGGATTTTTATCATAAAAGGTCATGCAGTGGATTATAAAATGGCCATAATTAAATCAAGGTAAATGAATTAAATAGTTTACAAGTCACAAAGGTGTCTATGTTTTGTTTAATTTTAACAAAAATATTGAACTGTTAGAAAGAATTCTGTTGTGATGAGTAACATCTGCTCTTATTTTGTTATATAACAATTTGCATAAAATCGATTAAGTTTGCTGTATAGCATGCTTCAAGAACTTAATAACCTAGAATTATGGATGATATACAGAACCTGGCAAAAAATGTTAATAAACAGAAATTGTACTTCTAGCTAGAAATGCATATAGTAACTAATGTGCAATTTCAGAGAAAATGAAGCTATTGCAAATTGTTTTGATCATTTTATTAATTAATTTTTTCTAATTAAGAAGGTGTGATTTATATTTCTATGCTTTCAATTTTTTGGAGTATTAACAAAAACAAAATTTCATCATTAACTTGGTACTTAAAATGGTTATTACGTAATTCTTTTTCTCTGTCTCTTATTTCCTCTTCTTTATTGCACAATGAATCCATGTGAATTTTTTTTATGATCTTTAAAGAGAAAAGTTTGCTCATGAGCTTCATTTACTATCAATCAAATGTGGTGTCTACAAGACCTGATGGATGCAACAGGTTTGGCTTACCATTTTTATCCACTTATTTACCTTTTTCTCTCCTTTCAAACATGATTTGGCCTACCCTAGGCTAGAGAATGGCAACTTAGCTAAAGCCAACATTATGTACAATTCAAGTATATTCAATCTTTCATTAAGTCTTTTTGCTATAAATAACATAGGGACCAGATGTATGTATATCTAAATCACTGGATAATAGGCATAGTATAATAATTTGAACCATAAGATTTATATTTAGAGAACCCTACACCAAAATTTGGGTTCCACTGACATTAGTGGAGGACTCAAGGTAGGCTATTCTATACCCTTAAAAACATGGAAACCCAATAACATTTACAAACAAAAGATCAAAGTATAAATTAAATAGAATGGAAAATATGCAGTCAGTGCCTGACAAAAAGAAATAATATAATAAATGCTAACATTTTTAAAGCTGTTCATTTGGGTGACTGTTCAAAACCATGAAGCATTCTGTCTTTGTAAACTATAATTTGTGGCATTAAACAAATCTTTATAATATTACTGACACATTTTACATGTTTACAATATATGAAGCATTCATTTTGTCAAACAATGGCATGTTTGAGTATATGAATGTGCATTTGTTTGTGCGTCTGTGTGTATTTTCTTTATTCATCTGTCAGCATTAGCAATAGCAATAGCAATAAATTAAGATAAGTTTAAATAACAACAACAAAGTGTCTTTGGCATATTCTTGTAATTTCCAATCAAACAACACCCATTATTTTAATCCATTAATTCTTGTCAGAAATATTGTTTGTGAAGAGTGATTATAAAAAGTTTTTGCTCTATGTTTAGGGAATTTCTATTAATCGTTCATGTTTTATTGACCTTGGAATAAAAATTTAAAAAAAATCCAACTACTCTTCAGCCAATAGATATTTGAGTGTTGTTAATCTCTTCAGTGCTAGGCACAAATGATAGATCTTCATATATCAATAATGAAGCATCTACATTATTTACATTAAGAAACTTTACTTTTAATCAATAAAACATTATGCAATGAAATGAACTTCATTATAGAAGGATATAAAAGCCCTAAATGGGAAGGATTGACTTAAAGTAGTAGAGTAAATATGAATATCAGTTTAATTAAAAAATAGTTCTCAATGACACTTGAATTTTTGTATTATTCGGTTACCAACTTGGCTGTTACAGAAAATAAAAGTTACTTAATGTAATTGCTCATTGTTGCAGTAATAGTAATACTGACTTTGTATTATTAGTCAATGCAAATCTAACACTGGTTATTATGTGCCAGATTTTAATTCCATTGAGTCTAGCAAATGCATATCTTAAAAGAAATACATCGTGGGGCAGGAGAGATAACATGGAAGTAGGGCATTTGCCTGGCATGCAGAAGGACTGTGGTTCGAATCTCAGCATCCCATGTGGTCTCCCGAGCATGTCTGGAGCGATTTCTAAGTGTAGAGCCAGAAGTAACCCCTGAGCACTGCTGGGTGTGACCCAAAAACCAAACCAAAACAACCAAACAAAAAAACCACACCGCTTACTTCTACAAAAGTTATCAGTTTTGAGAAATAGTTTATATTTTGATAATATTGATATTTTTGAGTGTGAAACATATTGAATTGATGCATCTTAACTACAAACTTAAAATGAAAGCTACTTAATTTGTCAAGCCACACACATTCTCTGATTTTATGAATTCATATATATATATATCAATAAAGATTGCTATTATTAAAAGTATATAATCATTATTGAATAATGAGTAATAATTCATAAAGTAGATAAATAAATCTATAATAAAATAAATCTATAATAATCCCCCATATTTCTACAGTATGAAGATAAGGATTACCCTCAAAATATTGCAACCCCAGGGGCTAGATTGGTGGTGCAAGTGGTCAGGCAGTTGCCTTGCACACGCTAACCTAGGATGTACCGCAGTTCTATCCTCCAGCAACTCATATGGCCCCCTAGTCAGGAGTGATTTCTGAGTGCATAGCCAGAAGTAAACCTTGACTGTCACTGGGTGTGGCCCAAAAACCAAAAAAAAATTTGCAACTCCAAATAACTTAATTTGATATTTTCATATTGCTTCCATATAATCTGCATTTTATATTATAAATAAATAATTACACTGCTTTATTTATACCACTTTCATGATGTCATACATAATTAAGATATAAGTATTTAAAAACACTAAAATCCAGTGCCTTCTTTGTAGTACCTAATAACAATACTGTTTACATTTCTCCAATTTTCATATTATCATAATAGAGTAGTATAAGATAAATATTTTGTCTATGACCACTCATTGATAAGGTAGGCAGCTGATTAACCAAACTTAAAGTTTGCTTAGATTTGAGTACATTCTTTTATTTTTAATTTTAATTATTTTTATTGATATCTTTAAACACATTGATTACAAATATGATTGTAGTTGGATTTCAGCCATGTAAAGAACACTCCCCTTCACCAGTACAACATTTCCATCACCAATGTCCCAAATCTCACTCCTAAATCCTGACTCTTTCAAAATCCATTAATACAAGGATTATTGCAGTATACTACATTTCTGTATATGAGTCAAAATTATACAACAGGAGTATCATCTTTCTCTATTTATGTAAATTAAATTTTAAATAATGAAAACCAACTGTTAATACCAAAAATATCTTTTTAAGACATAGTTATATTTTCAACAAAAACTTTGTTATAAATTCATTGAGAAATATGGGCCACTTAACCCATAAACCAAAGGCAGGAGACTTTTTTTGCTTTCTAAGTTGAAAAATCCTAGCCTAGAGGATAGAAGCTCCAGTGTTAGGAAGATTTGGTTATTTGTGATTTTGTATTCAGTCCATCCACACTTGATAAGGCCCCTTGTGTTTACTACTTGGTTAGACTGGCTCATCTCAGTCTTATATGGGTTTCCTGATGATGATTTTTCTTTTCTTTTTTGAAATCACAGAACAGTTTTTATAGAAATAATTTTAATAATATATACATGTAAGTTTATATATAAAAATATTGAAAGAACATAGGCAAGAGGAAAATTTGTGATAAAAAGGAACATGGGACATTAATACTTTTTGAGATAAACTAAATATGATTCTTCAAGTGGATTATCAATAAGGATGTTATAGAGGAAATTCTTTTATTTTTTTTTTGCGGGGAGAAAGGCACTTTCATTTTTTATTTTATTTTTTTCCTTTTTTTCTTTATTTAAACACCTTGATTACATATATATTTGTGATGGGTTTCAGTCATGTAAAGAACACCCCCATCACCAGTGCAACATTCCCACTACCATTGTCCCAAATCACCCTCCATCTCACCCACACCCACCTGTACTCCAGACAGGCTTTTCAGTTCCCTCATTCATTCACATGATTGTGGTAGTTCTCTGTGTAGTTATTTCTATAACTGCACGCACCACTCTTTGTGGTGAGCTTCATGAAGTGAGCTGGAAGTTCCAGCCCTCCTCTCATTGTCTCTGAGGATTGTTGCAAAAATGTCTTTTATTTTTTCTTAAAACCCATAGATGAGTGAGACTATTCTGCCTCTCTCTCTCTCATTCTGATTTATTTCACTCAGCATGATAGTTTCCATGTATATCCATGTATAGGAAAATTTCATGACTTCATCTCTCCTGACAGCTGCATAATATTCCATTGTGTATATGTACCACAGTTTCTTTAGCCATTCGCCTGTTGAAGGGCATCTTGGTTGTTTCCAGAGCCTGGCTATTGTGAATAGTGCTGCAATAAACATAGGTGTGAGGAAGGGGATTTTCTGTTGTATTCATGTGTTCTTAAGGTATATCCGTAGGAGTGGAATAGCTGGGTCTATAGGGAGCTCAATTTCCAGAGATTGGAGGAATCTCCATATCGCTTTCCATAGAGGTTGGACTAGACAGCATTCCCACCAGCAGTGGATAAGAGTTCCTTTCTCTCCACATACCCGCCAGCACTAATTATTCTCATTCTTTGTAATGTGTGCCAATCTCTGTGGTGTGAGGTGGTATCTCATCGTTGTTTTGATTTGCATCTCCCTGATGATTAGTGATGAGGAGCATTTTTTCATGTGCCTTTTGGCCATTTGTATTTCTTTTTTTATCAAAATGTCTGTTCATTTCTTCTCCCCATTTTTTGATGGGATTAGATGTGTTTGTCTTGTAAAGTTCTGTCAGTGCCCTGTATATTTTGAATATTAGTCCCTTTATGATGTGTGTTGGGTGAATAGTTTTTCCCACTCAGTGGGTGGCTCTTGTATCCTGGGCACTATTTCTTTTGAGGTGCAGAAGCATCTCAGTTTAATGTATCCCCATCTTTGACCTCTGCTTCCACTTGTTTGGAAAGTGAAGTTTCCTAATTGAAGATGCATTTAGTCTCAATATCATGGAGTGTTTTACCTACATATTGCTCTATATACCTTATGGTTATCAAGTCTGATATCAAGGTCTTTAATCCATTTGGATTTTACCTTCATACATGATGTTAACTGGGGGTCTATGTTCACAACCAGTTCTGCCAGCACCACTTGTTGAAGAGGTTTTCCCTGCTCCACTTAGGATTTTTTGCTCCTTTGTCAAAAATTAGGTAATTGTATGTCTCGGGACAATGACTGAAAACTCAAGCCTATTCCACTTATTTGAGGGTCTGTCTTTATTCCAATACCATGCTGTTTTTATAACTATTACTTTGTAGTATAGTTTAAAGTTGGGGAAAGTAATGCCTCCCATTTTTCTTTTCCCTAAGAGTGCTTTAGCTATTCGAGTTTGTTGATTTTCAACTTGATTGATTACAGCTACATGAGGATGACATTCTTGAGATGTTAAACTACTAAGATGCTTTTAAGAAGATTTATATCTGAAAAGAGTAGAAAAAAGCAGATAACAAGTTAGCTATAATAAAGGCTCCAAGAAAAGAGAGGTCAAGTTTTACATTTAAAAAGAAACCAAAACTAGTCAAAATGGTCAGAAACCTTGGTTATACAACTAAATTCTGGATGGTCAAGAGTCATCCTTTTAACTCATATTTTTGTTTGCTTTATCTCTTTTGTTTTACTCATAACTCATTGAACATTTAGAACAAACAATAGTCATGTGTTAAGAATGTATTTGTGGGAGCCGAGAAGTGGCGCAGGAGGTAAGGTGCCTGCTGCCTTGCCTGCGCTAGTCTAGGACGG
The DNA here is from genome assembly GCA_004027635.1 of Crocidura indochinensis. Classification (NCBI taxonomy): domain Eukaryota; kingdom Metazoa; phylum Chordata; class Mammalia; order Eulipotyphla; family Soricidae; genus Crocidura; species Crocidura indochinensis. Next base: position 13,028 of record PVKC010003533.1, on the reverse strand, counting down.
ACCACGGTTCGATCCCCGGGTTCCCATATGGTCCCCCGTGCCTGCCAGGAGTGACTTCTGAGCGCATAGCCAGGAGTAACCCCTGAGCGTCACTGGGTGTGACCCAAAAACCAAAAAAAAAAAAAAAAAAGAATGTATTTGTTGTTTCATTATACTTGAACAGCAAATCTCTCTGTACTTAATATTTTTCATTTGGGAAACCCCATATATTTTACATTCTAGATTCTGAATTGACACTAAAAATTTAATTGTTCATGTCTCTGGGTAATGTCCACTATCTCATTTTCTCCTTTGAGCCCCCAAATTGGGCAAAATTTCTTATCTCAAAAAGTGTAAATTACCCAATATCAGAGAGACAGAATTGCAGCAGTGTCTACAATGTAGATTTAAATCAGCCAGTGGATTAGGGGAAAAATGAGGTTTCCTCTTGCAGTGTTTTCTTTTATAGTCATTTCTATAATCTACTTTTTGTATGTGTCCTAACTTTGTGAGGCTGCCTATATTTTTTTGCCCTGGGGCTATGTCATAGCCCTGGGTCTGTCTTTTCTTACCTCTAAGATTCTACTTGCATCCTATGGATCTGCATTTCGCTGAGTTGTAAATCATCCCCTAGGTCTTGCCTCCTGGAACAGAAGCTTGTTCTAGAGGGGCAAGAGAAGGCTGGGGTTAACTTATGCTTTTTGACTCAGAGATATTTATGAGATATCCTGAGATATTTATGATTCAGTTTTTTTTAGTATTAGTGTGTACCAGGCTGGTGTTCTGCTTACTGCTTTAAAATAGTTTAACCCCTTAGTTTTAAGAAGGTGACTTTCTTGTTCAATATTCCTTTGAGTGAAGAAGGCAGATTTGTTTTAATTATTCTTCCCTTCCTCTCTCCAAAGCTTCAACATTGTTTGATTTATTTATTTGAGTTTGGGGAGGGGTTAAGGCCACACCTGGTGATGCTCAGGTGTTACTCCTAACTCTGCACTCAGAAATTACTCCTGGTGCTTTGCAGAGTACTATATGGAATGTTGATCAAATCAGGTCAGCCATGTTGCATGACAAATGAATGCCATGCCCTCCAATATTATAACTTTCGAGATATCTTTATCATCAACTTACTTAATATGGTATCTAAAATCACTGTAAATTACAGATTTTTAAATGTATTTCCCATATGGAGAGGGGATTATGCTATTTACTGTTTCTTTTCAACTTTTTAAAAAAATTTTTTATAAGCCTGTCTGGTTATTTTGCCTGATTAAAATAAAACCAAAGGAGGAATCCATATTAAAAAGTCTTGAAAATTTAGTTCACTTACTTTATGACTCTGCTTCCTGAAACAGATAAACTTCTGTGCATTATTCAATGAACACAATATAGTAACAGTAACTCTTTTTACTTATATTAATGAATTTATTTCAATAATGCTGAATTCAGTCTGAAGACAAACATTTAAGAATTAAATCAATAGCTTACAGTAAATTCTGTAACTAAATATAATTATCAAATCAATAAATAAACATATAAAAATTATGAGAGACCTTGAAATCTATAGTTTAAAGAAAATATTTTTCTACTTAATGAAGAACACTAACCTATATATTTTGTTATTACTTTAAAAATAAATTACATGCTTTCCTAGATAATGCTATTTTCATCTTATCTTTAAAATTCTCTAGGTTAGAATTTTATGCCTCTGAATATCTATTTTAGGTTTTAGAATATATTATTAAGAACAAATAATAAAAATTATCCTTGGCACTGCTGTGCAATACAGTGGATATTCAGGTCCACACAGTAGGACAAGCATTGCTAAGTGTGTCCTCTAATTCTCTGAGCACTATTTGGACATCTCCATATAATAATCATAATGCTTTAAAATTATATCATGTTGAAGCACCAGGTATAATTCCTAGCACTATTAATAGCATAGCAGTAACAGTTGAGATACCAAAGTACTATGCTGGGAGTTGCTCTATGCTCCCCAAATAATCATGTTATAACAATAACTAATAATAAAAACAAAAGATATGCTATAATTTTTAAACAATTATTTTGTGCATCACACACAAATTAAAATCTAGAACCCTTAAGTTTAATGAAGCTGTTCATTATTCAGACACATAAATAATTGATAGATGATTCTAGATATAAGCAATCTTTCACAATCTTCAGGTATGCAACAGAATTTTTACTAAGAGTTCATATAATAGTCATTTTTCAAAGTTGTCTGGTAAAATCAATAAAAATAAGATTCAGAAGTTTCTGTAGTTTAAAACTTATATAATTTAGTATAATAAAATTGGGGAACAAGAAAAATTAAGTTTGTAGAATTGATTTTTAAGGAGCAAAGTTTTTTTTTTGGAGAAGACATCACCAGGAGAGGACTTCAACTACTATTTATTGGGATTAATATATTTTCATAGCTTAGGACATTATTTAAAAAGCAAAGTCACATTCAGCATGTGTATATATAAATATTAGAATGTTTATAGGGATAAAGATTAGCTATAATTTTATATGATACTTTTAAAAATTATAGGATGTGTTTGGGTTTTTTTATACATCAATTTTTTTGACATTTATTACATAAAACAATGAACTAAGTCATTCTGAGTTTATTTAAATTTAATGATAGCAAGAAATAAAATAAAATCTTTCTGGACTATCATTGTGATAAATTTCTTGTGGTACATCAAATAAATATTATTTAATAGGATCAAAATGATAGTGTAGCTGATTGGTATCTGGCTTTGCATGCAGCTAAGAAGGATTTGATCCCTGTCACCACATGTAATCTCCTGTACCCCACTAGAAGTAATCCCTAAAAGCAGAGTCAGGAGTAAGCCCTGAGTATGCACACAGCCTGAACTGCCAAAAAATGAATAAAAACAAACAAAAAGATCATCTTGGAAGATTTTTAATGATGTCATTCCTATATTTATAGTGCAAAGCAGTCAAATGAAAGTTCTCATGTTAAAGTTTAAAATATAGGTTACAAGTATGAGTTACAAGATTAAAAATTTAAAGAATACTGATTGACATTTCTTTAGCCCTTAAAGTCTTAAATTATCAAAAAAAAAGTAATATAAAATACATTAAAATAAGTGAAGAATTCTTTTTGTCAACAGGATAGAAGCCAAGCTCTGAAAGCTCATGGCTACACTAGCCCAGACAGCATATGCAGGTGTTCTTTCTTAATATATAAAAAATATTTATTTAAGCACCATGATTACAAACATGATTGTAGTTGAGTTTAAGTCATAAACAAAATACCACCTTCAACACAGCAATATTTCTACCACCAATAGCCCCCATTCTTCCCATCCCCTACATGTATTAAAGACAGACATTTTATTTTCTCCACTCATTAAGATTGTCATGATAATTGTTAGTGTAGTTATTTCCCTAACTGTACTCAATATTTGTGGTGAGCTTCATATTGCAAGTCCGTCCTTCTGCCCCTCATCTCTGTTGTCTCTGGGGATTATTACAATAATGTCCATAATTTTTCTCAAAATCCACATATGAGTGATGTATTCTGTGTCTATCTCTCTCCCTCTGACTTATTTCATTCGGCATAATAGTTTCCATGAACATTCACATATAGTATACTATCATGACTTCATCTCTCCAGACAGCTGCATAATATTCCATTGTGCACTGTGTATGAACCACAGTTTGTTTAGTCATTCATCTGTTGAAGGGCATCTTGGTTATTTCCAGAGTCTGTCTATTGTATATAGTGCTGCAATGAATATATGTGTGAGGAAGTAGGTTTTGAATTTTTTTTTGTATGTTTCTAAAGCATATCCCTAGGAGTGCTATAGCTGAACAATATGGGAGCTCAAGTTCCAGATTTCTGAGGAATCTACATATTGTTTTCCATAAGGGCTGGATTTCCATCATCAGTGAATAATAGATTGTTTCTCTACAGATCCCTGCCAGCACTTTCGGGTCTTGTTCTTTGTGATGTGTGAAATGGTACCTCATTGTTGTTTTGATTTGCATCTCCAAGATGATTAGTGATGTGGAAAATTTTTCATGTGTTCTGTTTATGACTGAAACCCAACTAGAATCATGCTTGTAATCATGGTGTTTAAATATTGTTAAAAAATCATAGTAATCCAGGTTGTGTTACTAAGTTACTGGACCTAGGTAAGCCTTGGCATACTCTAATACACAGGCAGCTTAGAAATTTAACACAAGTTTATTTTTTATTTGTTTTGTTTTTTCTGTTTGATGCTCAGGGATTACTCCTGGCTAATAGCTCAGAAATTGCCCCTGGCTTGGGGGAACCTTATGGGACACTGGGGGATCTGAATTGCGGTCCTTCCTTGACTTGCTCTTGTAAGGCAGACATCTTACCTCTAGCGCCACCTCACCGGTGCCACCACAAGTTATTATTGAGTTACTCTAGTCTTACTGATGCAGCTTAAGTTGCTCTAATCTATCCTGTAGCCATCTCATAAATTTTTGCCCTTAAAATTTCCACGGTGGAGTAAAGAGGAAACAGAAAGATGTTTTAACCAGCTTGGAAAATATGCAATAAAAGGAGTCACTCAATGAAGATAAGGCTGGAAAATATGTTTCCTTGTATTCTAAGAGGGAAATAAAATAAAAATAAATATTTTTCAAAGTGCTATATTACTCCAACTATATTTTTCATGAAAATTTCACTGTCAAGCTAAATAATATTATAAATTCATTAATTTAAGGGATTTGGGAGGTCAATACTAACCACAATGCAAAACTAAGACTTGAGTGATAATTTTGATGTTGTTTTTACCTTACCTACTTTATTATCTTCATCTCCATCTCCAGGATTTTTTGTTATAGAATGTAGAGTTGCTTTAATATTATGATGAAGAAATTAGAACAAATTTTCATCAGGCTTGAAAGACAAAAGACAGAAATTTGAGCAGGAGATCCTTAAAAGAGCAAAAATGAGAAATATAGACTTATAATTTATTAAATATTAATTTAGTCTGTCAACCTGGAGTAACTGGCTTCTTTATAATAGTTACTTTATTCTTTATAAATTTATCATCTTTAATTACAAAAAATTAATTTGGTAACTTAAATAGTTTTAAAAGCATGAGTATAAAAGTATTATGCACAACAGGATGATATGGTATTAGAAATCATAAAAACAAGTTGAATTACAATTTATATTAAATAATTTTTACTATAATGCTATGTAAAATATTTGATTCATTTAAACATTTAATAATTATTTGAAAAATAATTCTATCCAACAATTATGAACAAAGTTTAAAATTTTCAGGAACAGCTTATTCTAGTACTGCAAAATTATAAAAGTGACAGCAGTCATATTATATAATACAGATCTCATGAATAATTTTGTTTTTGATTCCATTTAAAATGATGTTTAATTAATATAATATTTTTTATTTTTGGTGTTTGGCCATACCTGGTGGTGCTGAGGGATTTCTTTTAAATCTGAGATTAGAAATCACTCCTGGAAAGCTGGGGGACCATATAGAAGGCAGAGTATCAAACTCAGGTTGTTCATCCATGTGCAAGGCAAATGCCCCTCCTTCTATACTATTACTATTACCCCTAACTACTATGACCTTTTATACTTAGATTTAAACCATAGTCTTAAGTCACTGATTGTATCCAAAAACTTTTATGAGTTAAATGGAAATGTAGTTTCACTGAGAAATTTTAGCTAGATTAACAAAATATTTTATTGTCAGCTAGATGTGTATCAGTGGTTCTGAGAAGCAATTTGTTATTATTATCATGTTATTAGCATTATAATAATATGATATTGTTGATATTAGGATGAACAGTAGTCTCAAAACAGATATTAGAGGTTATGATTAGTGTTGTGTGCAAATATAGCTTTTTTTTAATTCATGACCGGCTTTTTATTTGACAATTTATTCTTCACATACAATATTGAGTTGATCTGCTAACTTTATAAGGCCAAACTCCTCAATATAGTATGTAAATTAATTGTTAATACAACCTATCTTCATTTATTTCTTTAGCATGCGTATTCCTTTAGCAAGCTTTAATTAAAACCGCATAATACCATCTGAAGCTTTAATGTATCTAATAATCCTTCATGGAAAGATGCTCTAGGGTTGTGGAAATTAGAGATTGATTGTTCAGGCTCAGTTAGGAAAAAATCCTGCTTCCAGATTTTATTTTAACATTACTTAGATATATTGCTTGAATTAATAAGAAACGATATAAAGAATTCAAGGAAAAATAAGGTATTATCAATTTTGATTATGGTTTAGCAATGCTGAATATAAAAATGATTGAAAGACATAACATATTCATGCTTTTAACTCTTAAAAGACACACTTTGTATGGAGAGTGTCACCATGGAGAAAGACTCCACCATGACTCATAAAGCAATATTTATTTTGTTTAGGTACCTTTTTTCTCTCAGCAATTTTCTGTTTTCCTGATTAAATGTCAGAACTCAACATATGCTTAGTTTCTCTTCCCATGAATATATATTTCATTTAAAATGTTTAAGGAATATTTGTTGTTTTGATTCATTTTAGGTTTTACTCTGCTAATGCAGTTAATTCACTAAATGTTCCATGTTTAAGCATTACTTGCAATGGAATTTATCAATGGCTGAAATCTAAAATCTCATTCACAAAAAAATTAGATAATAGAGGGTTATGTTAATCAGTACCATATGAATGAATCAAATTAAGTCTTAGAAAGTAGAAATTTTTTTAATACCGGACTACATTTAAATAGTAAGTAAATAAACAAAATGCAGGAAAAGACCTACTGAGAAGAGATTAACATTAATTAAGAGAAAAAAGCTGCTTGGGCTAGCTAATATAGTGAAAAGTGCGAGTGTCTTGTATGCAGTTGAACTGGGATTTCCCTTAGCCCTCCTTATGGTCCTCTGATTCACTAGAATTGATCCCTGAGCATAGAGCCCGGAAGATTTCTGATTTAAATAATGTGGCCCTAAAGCAAACTAAAATAAGGTATTTTTGATACTTCTAGAAAATTGACATTAATTATTACCACATTATTTAAAGGGATATTTTAACTTTTACTTGTAAAAGTGGTATTGTTACAAAATAATTCATTTACAAAATCCAGTAATATTTTTATGAAAATATTATAGTGTTTTCACAATTTTAAAGGAGGTTGAAAATTTATTTCTTAAAATGGTGTTGCTTGCTTTCATTTATGATGATGGTGTTAAAGAAAAACAGAACCATATGATAGTAATTAGCAGGAAAAAGAAGATGACTATACTTAGAATAGGATGCAATATCACCAGGAGAGTTTGACATTATCAGTAGCAGGCAGTAGTGGTTGCTACTTTAAATTCATATGCATAATATATGTAAATATAGGCATATCTTAGGGAAGTTTGCATATACACAAATGCATATGAAATAATTCACATTTATTTGTTTTATTTTGTGATATAAAATATCCTTTACATTGTTTATCTGAGAAATTTCTACTTAAGTATAGAGGATGAACATGTTAACTGTGAAGACAAGCTTAATTCCACAGATTTAAAAAATTAAGACAAAAAAAAGAAGCAAAAGTTGTATTCTTTCAAGTTCTAAAATCTCTACATATTCTTACTATCAAGAAAATAGATTTAATTTTAATATGAAACTCAAGAAACACTTTAAATGCAGGTACTTTCATAACCCTACAAATGATTTAAATAAATGTTTAGACATTATGGGCAGACTGTACCAAATGCTATGATTAATGTTACTAAACAGTTTCTATTCTAAACTTCTGTTTTCAGAACCTGACATAATTCTGAAAAAGTCTCGGTTTGCACTAAAGTGTCGCATGTTTTGCCTCTTCCCAAGGTGATTTTTTTCTCACGTGTGGGAGGAAAATCTGTTCTCTTTTTTCAAACAAGTGTGAATGTGGAAAATATATTTTTTCATTGTAAAAATAATTTGCTACCTATTCAAAGTAGTTTGAATGGCATACTTCTTAAAATATTATAAATGTTTTTTATTTTTTTATTTTGATCATAAAATTATAATCTCTAGAAAATTTTAGAGACAGAAGTAAGAAAATAGAAAAAAGTAGGTTTCTTTGATTCATATTTTTCTATTTTTAGCTACCTTTTAAAAATATACATATTAATATTTTAAAAATTAGGCAATATAGAAATGTAGCAGTAAATCCTATTATTACATAATTTAAATCATAATTGGTTAATGGTTATATGATGATTTAATGATACAAAATCAGCTTTAAAACAATCATCAGTCTAGCAAGATATTACAGTGGTTAGGACACTAATCTTGCATGCAGCTAACCTGGGTTTGATCCCTTCTATCCCATATAATTTTCTGAGAATGCCAGAAGTAATTTCAAAGTACTAAGTCAGTAGTAATCCTTGAGCATCGCTGGATGTGGTCCCATAAAACAATCATTAATGTTAAATGAAGAAATTTCTTTCAAATTCAATATAATAAAATTACATATATGTGCAAATATAATTATGCATTAATTTTTTTCAGGAAAGTTTTGAACATAGAAAGTATTAATTACTGAAAACTAAAAGATGTCCTCTATTTAATGAGAATTTACTAAATTACTGTCTCCAACATCTTTTTATTTAAGGATCCAGTAACTGATTTTCTACAGCCAAAGTTAACAGTAACTGTGGAACTAAATTCCACATCTTCACAATAAAATCTAATGTATTTTCTTTTTCAGTTATTTTTCAATCTCCAGTGACAATCAAAGTGACAGTGAAGGTTACCTTTTAATGAATTTGATTCAATATCAGTTATCTAAGCATATTTAGATCCTTAACATTACAAACAAGAGGATTTGGTGTTTAGGTGTTACTGGAGAAACAGATTTATTCTAAACTACTAAATCACCCATTAACTTTCATGTGCTAGTTTTATCTACTGTAACTAGTATCTTTTTAGGATGGACCAACAGTGAGCATTTACTTTAATTCCATGTTTTGAGTGTTGTAAATAATGGTGTGGACAAAAGTGTTCAAATATGTTTTTAGATTAGTTGTTTTCTCTCTCTTCAAGTAAAAGGCTAGGCCTAAGGATAAAAATTGATCAAGTGGATGGTATTTCTTTCCATTTTATGGAATATTCACAGTGATTTTCATAAATTTTGCCAATGCTTCTACTAATACATTGGCATCCTCTCTGTTGATGTCAATGTTTGTTTAAAATGTTCATATGAGCTATTGACCAGTGGTATTATCTCATTTAGATTGTGACAAAAGATAATATAATTGTGGTTATATTTTGCATTTCTCTAATAATAGGCAATGTTGAGAGCAAATTTTAGTATGTCTTGGGACATGTCTATACCTTGTATGAAAATATGACACCCAAGTCTTTTATTAAATTTTTATGTAAAATTGTGTATTCATCATATGTTTTGAAGATCAATATAATATTAAACAAACAGTAACATGCATGATGTGAAAATATACTTCTGTAGTTGATAATTTGAATTTTTATTCATTTATTTTTGGAGTGGAGGTGGACTTTTTTAAGGCATGATGTGGTTTGGAGACTATTTCTGGTTTTCTGCTGAAGGAAGCACATATTTTCATAAGGTGTTCAGGGAAACATGCAGTGCCATGGAAGTTATGAGAATCTTGTGTTTAGCCATTTGTACCTTTTTTGTATGTGTGTAGCTGCATAATAAAAGCTTGTGTGGCATTTGATCCTGTGTGGTAGCTTCTTTGACTATGCCTGTTTTTCTCAACTTCATGTAGTACCAATTGTTCGTTACTTATTTCCCAAACCAATGGAGCTTAGTCACTAGGCATGTTTCTTATGTCAAGGTTGTAGAATAAATCACTTTTTATTCTGTGTATGTTTATATTTCTGGATATAAATCCGAGTATTGAATACATTCTGAGTAAATTGTTTTAAGTAGCACACCTAATAATTATTCTTGACAAATAAAATGTCAGTATATCTAGTTCTTAGGTAAAGTAAAAACTACTTAATTATTCTCAATATACAATTCTTTTCTTTTCTTTTCTTTTTTTGCCGAAATAGACTGTACACAGGCTGTGCTGTATAGAACCTCTGTGGGTTTACAACCTATGATAAAAGAAGTGGGTTAAACTATGAGTCAAATGGTCATGACAAAGTGCTTCCATACAGGTAAAAGTTGGTGAAAATAAGTAGCCAAACATAAAACTGTCAACAACTTCTATTTTCCAAATAACTAGAAGCCAGAGAAAAATGTATGCTTCAAATATATGAGTTTGGGGCCTAAGCGGTAGCACAAGCAGTAAGGTGTTTGCCTTACTTGCGCTAGCCTACGATGGACTGTGATTTGAGGTTCGATTCCCTAGCATCCCAGATCATCCCCCAAGCCAGGAGCGATTTCTGTGCATGTAGTCAGTAGTAACCCCTTATCATCACTCAATCTGGCCCAAAAACCAAAACAAAAAAATGCCCAAAATATATGGGGTTAGCACTAGTAAAGACAAAATATGATAAGGATAAAACATATTTAGTAATTACAAAATAAGTATAGCTAAAATTTATGCATTTATTTCAATGATATTATGATTTAGTGTATAATTTATTTTTCAAATCACTCAATATTTTAATCAATTTATTTATAATTTGCAGTCATCACCTATTTGTTTTTCAGAATAGTTATGTATTAGTTCTCATTTATTTGTAGTAAGTCACTCCTAAGATCTCACTGGTTTTAATGCCTCCTTTTATTGTCTAGTCTTATTTGACATTTCATAATAATTGTAGTAAAGGTAATGTTTCATACTCATATTTTGTTACACTTCTGATTAAAATGGTATGTTATATAGATACTCAGTAAATATGTTTCTGCTTATCATCATAGAAATCTGTAGAATGGTATTATAGGCAATCTGTGAATTCATACTGAATAAATGATCACTTATTTTTAGTGAGAAATTTGGCCCCAATATTTTCTTTTTCTTTCTTTTATATGTTTCTGGAAGATGCCCTGTGAACTGAGTTGTTACTCCTGCTCTGCACTCAGAAATCACTCCTGGTGGGAATCTGAGGACCATATGTAATTTACTTATTAAATATAGTTTTCATTATGCTTCTTTCTCCTATGAATATGAAAGCTATATTGGACATTTCCTGTAAACTTGTTGATACATGGATTAAATCACTTAATTTTAAAGTCATAGTAGAAATAGCTTTTTAATTTTTTGTTAGCTTTTGCTTTTGTTCTTTGGTGGTGATGCTCAGGGTTTACTCCTGGCTATGCACTTCAGAAATCGCTCCTGGTTTGTGGGATCATATGGGATGCCAGAGGATCAAACCACGCTCAGTCCTAGGCTAGGAGTGTAAGGCAGACATCCTATGGCTTGAGCCACCTCTTTTGCCCGAGCTTTGAATGCTTATTGTTAAATTCTTTTTTTTTTTTTTTGGTTTTTGGGTCACACCCGGCAGTGCTCAGGGGTTACTCCTGGCTCCATGCTCAGAAATTGCTCCTGGCAGGCACGGGGGACCATATGGGGCACCGGGAATCGAACCGATGACCTTTTGCATGAAAGGCAAATGCCTTACCTCCATGCTATCTCCCGGACCCCAAAATTTTATCAATATTTATGTTTTATAACACAAATATAAATATAGTATAATTTTCTAGCTTAACACATAAATGACTAGTGATATTAAAACCATGCTCAAAGAACTAGAAAGTGCAGTGGTTAGGTTACTTTCTTTGCATGCAAGTAATCAAGGTTCAATTCCTAGCATACCAGAGGGTCCTTGAGACCTGTTATTAGTAATCCATACCAAAGGGTCCTTGATACCTGTCAGTACAGAAACAGAAATAAGTCCTTAGCAATTCTTGGTAGTGTCTGTTGACTAAAATAAAGTAAAAGAAGGACCAAATAGTTTCGAATTTATGAATATGATTCTAATACTACACAACATATTTCTGAATAAAAAATATACCTAGAAAAATAATATATCTAGAATAATATATGTCAGATATTCTCATTCAATATAGTCAGAAGGAAAAATACTTAGAATATCTCACATTAGGTGGCCAAATTACTTAATTTAAGCTCTTCCATAAAGAGTACTTTGAACCAATGACTGACAAATTTTTTTGCAACAGTCATTAACAGAAACAATCTGATACTTTGGTTTTCTTATTAAACTCAAATTAACCTCTTTAAAAAAGAAAATGTTGGTGTATTTTTGAATGATATCTTGTCAGTTCTTGTTGACCCTGAGATGCTGAAGGTGGATTTAAGATCTTATAAACAAGCTGCTCTGCAAAAGTAAATTGTCAAAGACCAGTAGAAGAATATTTTAACAGTTCAGAATCACCTAATTATTTTTCTCTCTCCTCTGTCACTTAGAAAATTTTGATTAATTTTCACTTCATAAGTTTGATATTATAATTGCATATACAAGTATTATTGGGCTACTAACTAGTTCAACTTTCAGGCAGCAAGTATAGAATATAAGCACACACATGCTTTGGTTTGTTTAATTTTTGGCTAGCCAAAATGGTGTATGAATAGTAGTAGCAACTTACGGTTTAAAATAGCCTGTTTCTTTTGAAGTGCCGATCGCTGTTTCTTGAGCTTCTTACAAAGGACCATGGTGCAAGGCAGACCCCTACCGCTTGTGCTGCCACTCTGGCCTCATCAGGCACATTCTTCTTTTTATTTTATTAAGGAAGCCATCCTAGTTGCATGAGAACATCATCTTTTGGGGGCCATTTACCCAAAAAATAGCCTCTTAAAAACCTATCTCCAAATAGTCACATTGGGACAATTTAGATAGTTCAGTGAATTGGGACATTTGCTTTATCAAGTTTGATTGTTGGCAGCCCCTGGTTTACTATCACAGCCTGAAGTGACTTACAAACATTGATGAATAAACAAACAAATAAATACATAAGCAAACAAATTAAAAAAGTTAAATCCCTATGTTCTTACCATAAAGAAATGATAATCTTCCTTATTTACTAGCTACAGAAAACGTAAGTGAAGTGATATGTCCTTCCTTCAGTCATTATTTTTCTGA
>PVKC010003532.1:0-38729 GCA_004027635.1 Crocidura indochinensis | reverse complement strand
TGTGTTTGTAAGAGAGTGAGAGAGAGAAAAGAGAGGCAGAGAGAGATCAATTCTTTTTTCAGGCTACTGAGTTACCAAAGAACTTTGTTTTATTTCTCATTTATATGCATCTTGAATCTCCAATGATAAGCATCGTGCTTGGCATACAATAGGTGCCCAGAAAATGTGAGCTACATTTCTGAACTGAAATATGATGGATAGGGCGAGATCCATTCAGCACTGGGTATGGACTTCTGTATCTTGGACCCCTAGTAGAGTACTTCGCCTTAAATCTATTCTTTAACTGAGATGTCAAAAATCAAACATGGTTCTTGGAATGATTGGTGAATTAAGTAAGATAAGGTATAGAAGTCATGTAGCAGCATTTTTTAACAGCAGAGACTGGCACCTATCCACAGACAGGTGGTTGAAAGGACCTGATCAAGGACAATCCCTACCATGGAGTATGCTGTGTATCAGTTCATTTCTCTTCTTACTACAAGAGTCAGGATTGATGAAGATAATATGTCCCAAGTAATCTGGCTTTTTCATTGATCCATCCATCCATCTGTCCACCAAATTGCCTATTAATCTACCCATTAATTTATTCATCTATTTATTCATTCATCCATCCATTTATCCATTTATTCAATTTCCATCCTCTCCCTATCTACATTTGCCATTCCACCTACTCACCCATCCATCCATTTATCCATTTATCCAATTTCCATCCCCTCCCTATCTATCCATTTGCCATTCCACCTACTCACCCATCCATACATTCATCTATTTATCCATCCATCCATCCATCCATCCATCCATTGATCCATCCATCCATCCATTTATTTATCAAAACATCCATCCATCCATCTGTTCATCCATCCACTTATGCAGAGATAAGTGAGAGAGGAAGTGTGCTCTGGAAAACAAATCTAGAGGAGGAGAGAGATATTATAAGTAGATATTTGTCTTGTGGTTAAATATATGGTAAGTGAGTGGTTGTGAAAAACTACAGGTTGATATTTGAGATGAGTCATTGATCCTTTACTGTGGTTTTCAGGTGCTCTGGTCAGGGAACCAGAGGGGGTAGAGAAGAAACCACTTAGCCACTTTCTCTGTCTCTTGAGGTTCTAAGATTTGGTTTTCTGAGAAGATAGCCTGGGGTTAGCAGGCAGAAGGCTCAAACTGCCCTTCTAGAAGATATAATTATATTCTGACCATGACATGAATCATTTCTTCCCTTGGATTTTACCCTGGAACGCTCACAAGTTCTAGTTCTTTGGTGACACCTAGCAAACTCTTGCTTCTCCACAGAGGAGACAACCTTGCTTCTGGTGGACAGTGGGACTGTCCCTGCATTCCATCCCATTCCCCTGCCCCAGCACACACACAGCTACAGAGGAGGGTTGTTGCCCAGGTTAAAGAGGAGACCTGTGGGGGCCGGGCGGTGGCGCTGGAGGTAAGGTGCCTGCGCTAACCTAGGATGGACCATGGTTCGATTCCCCGGTTCCCCATATGGTCCCTCGTGCCTACCAGGAGCGACTTCTGAGCGAATAGCCAGGAGTAACCCCTGAGCGTCACCGGGTGTGGCCCAAAAACAAAACAAAAAAAAAAAAAAAAGAGGAGACCTTTGGAGAGGGTCTTCTGAGGTGGGTTGCAATTGAGAGTGTTTCCTTTCCTTCTGCTATCAGGGATCAAGGCAGTTTTCGAATGTAGCCTGTTTCAGGAGCCCAGAGGCAGGAAGACAAGGTCAAGCTTTCCTTGGGTCCCTTCTTTAGGCACTGTACTTTCTGCCGTCTGTTTAGTAAATTTCTCTTTGCAAATACTGACCTGCTGGGAAAGTGTTTGTTATTCTGGCTGAGCAGAAACCCATTGTGAAGTAGTGCATGGCTGGCACATCTGGATGTGCAAGGGCAAGGCTCTAGGGCCAAGGAGGAATATTTGTGCATCTAGCACCACGCAGGTTGCCCATAATGCTGCTTTCCTGAGCCTTCCTGAGCCCTCCTGAGCCCTCCATGCACATTATCGGCAAGGCCACCTGGGTGCTCATCCACTGGCTCTGGGAACTTTATAGCATCATTTCCCACTCGTTATTGTTTCCCAAGTAGCCCTTTGTGAGGCCTGTTTGGTGGTAAAATGGCCTTTTCCCACTCTTTTCTATACAATTACTTCAGAACCTGCTCCTGGCTGAGGCTGAGATGGATATGGTCCTGTATGTGCAGAGGATGGAGGCCAGCTTTGCTGGCCTGTACAGTGGGTAGGGAATGGACAGTGTGGGAGGCCACACCCCATGGCATTGGGGAAGTTGAATCGAAACCTCCGGATATTTTCTCAGTCAGGTGACCTGCATGAGGAATGGCCGGGAGGGCCAGGGAATAGAGTCCAGGTAAACACAAAAGCATTCATTTATTATCATGGCAGGAAATGTGTACTTCTGGACTGAGTGGTTGCAGAAGGAATGAATGATTTCATTTCCTTGAGTGAAGGGAGATGAATGGCCTTACCCTGGGGCCCCTGTGCATATGCTTCCTTCTCTTCCGAAAGAGTGTCTGGTTTGGTGTGCTTCTCCATGTAGGGTTTGGTAGGTGCTGATTAGAGAGTGGGCCTCCTCTGTTCCAGGCTCTGGGAGAGCCTGAGGTGACCTGGGTAGGAAATATACACATATACATATATGCACACTCATGCATACATTCCACGCATGAAACCCCATGCATAGAGCACACAAGCATATGCATGCACAATGCAACATACAACACAGTGTATATGTACATCACATACAAGTGCACACACCACACATGTGCACATATGTGTACACATATCCATGTACACACATGCATACACAAATGTACACACACTGCAGATGTGCACATCTTCCCCATAAGGTTTGCAGAGGGAAGCTTCAGAGGGAGCTTTCAGCTTAGGTGCAGTATGGAGGTTTCCCTTGCATGTGATCTGACAACGGTTTGGGGGCTGCCATTGTAACTCCCACAGTGCTGTCTCCAGCCGTACGCCTGACCTCACCTAAACTTGCCTCCCTCCTTTGTAACATGGGACAGTGATACCTGTTTCAGCAGGCTGAGGGATGGATCGAGTGACAATGTGTCTTGAAACCAGAAGTGGTGGCTGCCTCAGTCCCTCCTGGTCTGTGGCTACAAAGGGTTTTGGCATGGAGAGGGCAGATGCAGAGGTTGTTGGCTCTCCAAGTCTAGGAGAAGGCCGGGGGGAGCAAAGGGAAGTAACCAGAAGAATGGGGCAGGATCACAGGGGTTGCAGGTGGTTGTGGCTATGGCATTTTCTGTTGTGCAGAGCAGGGGTCTTGCAGAGGGAGGCAAATTTCTCTCCTGGAAAAGTCCTGCTGGACTTAAACATTCCAACTATGGGGCTGAGCTGTGGAGACATGTGGCCCTGTGCTGTCTAGCTCCATTCATTGGGTGTGGCCCTTCTTGGCTGTCACTGCAGAATGTTGCTTGAATGAAATCAGGCTTCCATGATCTAAAGAGGTGGAAAGGGGATTTATTGGAGGATCTTTGTATGTTTCCTTTGCCTCAGTTTCTTTCTTGTGTTCCACTGCTTGCAGTGGAGAGTGGATTTCTTGTCTACTGCATGGAGATGTCAGAGGGACTGAAGTGAAACTAAGCTGAGTTATAGAAGCACAGCACTGGACACAGGAAGTCCTGGCCAGGACATTTGGCTTCCTCTGTGGAACAATGTTCCGGAGGTCTTCCTGGAGGCAGGCGCCTGTTGCTCTGAAGTATCACTAAAAAGTAAGCTAAATATGGATAACAGTGCCATTATAATAAACATTTTACTCTTAATATGTTTATAGTGTTGTTAATTGTCTCTCTAAGTGGAGAAAATAGAAATTGTAGTGCATTGAACAAAGATTGTTGATTAGGATAATGAAATGGAAATTTTAATCAAAACGATAACTTTAAGTCAAAGGAGGTTTTCTTCTCAGCTGCTGTAGCTTCTATTCTTATTAAACACTCCATTTATCATCACCACTCCATTCATTGCATGCCTTAGATTAATATTGACAATTTAAAATAGAAATAACTTTTTCTGCTCTCTTCAGGCTGAGATGAAGATGGTGCCCGAAACCTTTAGGAAGCCAATTACAAGTCATCGTGCTTGTTCCCAGTGGCCAAGTTTGGGAGGGATAGTCTCTTTTTAGAATCTCTGCTGTGATTGCGGTCTGTCCAAGGTGGAGTATGCCTGGAGTGATGGGCCTGTTGACCAATCTATGTATCCCACCTGCCTGGAACAGAGTGGTTCTTAGTGCATTTGAAAGGAACCCAGGAGGTTAGAGAAGTGGTTCTCAAAGTGTATGCTGGGGTACCCTTGTGCATGTCCTGGGCAGTGGTGGAGGCCAGCTGGCATGAACTACTCTCCCCCAGCACGGGTTTCTGATAGACTAGCTTTTGGGTTGAATGTAAAAAGTAGAATTGAGAACGTGGTCCTTGCCTTGCCATTGCTGCTGCTGCTGGTGGTCCACTGACTCCACTTAGAGAACCTGCCATGTTTGAGGCCAGGAGGGCTTAGGAGAGGTGGGTTCTTGTGGTCTTGCAGTTGGACCTCATAGGTGGAGAGCAATGGTCTGCAGTGGACTAAGTGGGAAGCTGACTTGACCTTGGATAAAGGCACTGCCTTGGAGGTGGTCTGGAGGGAGCAGTAGGCAGGAATGGGAGAGTACAGATGGAGCAGAAACTTCAACAGGAGACAATTGCATGGCACTGAGACTATATTGTTACCTTAAGGATGCTGGAGGTCTCTGAGGGTGGCTGGGAGATCAGGGCTCAGGCTGTTAATGCTGGCAGGCTGGTGCCAGGAAGATGGGACTCATGATCCTCTCCTTGGCTTGCTGTTTGGGTTCAGTGCTTTCCCCTCATTATTGCCTTTGCTGGGGATAGGTGATGGGTAGAGACTGCGTCTCTTGAAGCTTTCTCCTCTAGGAAGGCAGAACAACCCTGTGAGGCAGGACAACCCTACCTCAAGTGTCAGGGGTGTGGGGCTCAACCCAGGAACAGGTGACCCGTTACTCCAAGTTCCTTTGGGTTGTGCTGGGGCCCACCCAGTGGAGACATGTGACAGATGCTAGGGGGAACAGCTTCCTCTTTGAGCTGCTTCATTCTTCCACCTTCCCTAATTCTCTGGAGCCCCTGAAACTGCTGCTCCGCTGTTTCTTAAAAGGCCTCTTTCTTTTCCTGATCATAAAATTGCCCAGGAACAATGGCTGTCATTTAAAACAGCAGCATCTTCCCATCACTTCCTGTCCATGTCATCCTGCTCGGCATCAAAACAGCAGGGAGTTTTTGGGGCCCAAGTACATTCCAGGCTCCACTCCTAGCCCCCCAGAAGCAGGTCTGCCTTCACCTGGATCCTGCCCAAGCTGCTCTGGCCTGGTCTAGCTCTCAGCCTGTGTAGAACATGGAGCTGGGTCAGAAAGATTCTTGTGTCTGGGCTCGGAGCTTCCTAGGGCTGTGGGTGTAAAATAAAATTTCCACAGATTGTGAGATCACCCCAGGCACCGTGTTTCTAAACCCCATGCAGGCAGATCTGAATGCAGGGTAGCGGTGACAGGTACTAGCCATCAGGAAATAGCCATGAAGCCACACTGCTTTTTGGCTAGACATCTCTGCCTGAGCCAAAAGCCAGATCCAATACCTCTCACTAGCAAAAGGAAGGTTGAGAATGAGACAAGAGTTCCTATCTAGTGGGCTTTTACATGTCAAAGGAGAGAGTTAAAGGGAGAGGAAGATGGGGGAATGCCTTTGTTTGGGGTTAATAGCTGGGGATTGACTCTGTCCAATGGGCTAGGGTCTTGTGACCCACAGAGCAGGGCCTGAGGGAGCTATGGAAGGTTTCCCTTGGGGCCCATCAGCTCCAGCTGTTCCTCTGGCTGGTTGGGGCCAAGCCAGGATATCATTTGTTCCCTTACCCTTGGGACAGCAGCAGCACCAGCTGGAAGGGAAACTGGGTCACAATGGAAGGAAGAGTCTTGACCTTACTTCTGTTCCCTTAGCCTTTGGGATGTAACTGGTTGGGTTCCTTTCAGGGTCTGGTTGGCTGCAGGCAAGAGAAGGGCTGGGGATGTGAGGCTGTGGGATTGAAGAACTGTGGTATGTAGGGCTGAGAGACTGAGAGGCTCTGGGTCTGAGGAACTGAGGAGCTTGGGGCTGAGGGATTGAGGGGCTTTTAGACTAAAGGGTTGTGGCCTATGAGACTTTGGGATGGGGGCTGAGGTTTATGGGTCTTTGGGACTCTGTGCTGTGGGGCTGAGGGATTGAGGGGTTGAGAGGCCATGAGCTATGGGGCTAGGAGGCTGAGAGGCTGTGGGGCTGGTGAAATTTGTGGTATTGTGAATTGAGGGGTTAAGAGCTTGGCAGCACTGTGGGCTGGCGAAAAAATCAGGTTACAGGGGAATGTGGGCAGGGCAGGGTGCCACTAAGGCAGCAACAAAGGTGGCCCCTTTTAGCACAGGGCAACCATCAAACCCTGTGTTTGCTGGGATCCTGGTGCAGCCTCTTCTAGGTGTCTGCAGCCTTGCTGGATGCCTCCTGCCAGTTTAACCTGCTGTATATGGGAGGGCTGAGTGAGAAAACCAGGTGTCTTGGGGTCACCCACAAGGTCTTCACTCTTCCCTATCCTATAAGGGAATCATTTTCTGGGTAGATGTTTTGTCCACAGGCTGTCCTGGAGAAGAGAGAATAAATGGAAAAGCTCCTTTGTCACACCTTTAATGGATTACCTTGGTGGAAAATGCTAGAATGCTGAAACCTCCCTCGGACTCCCCCTGCAGCTTTGTCTGCCTTTTCGAGGCTCTGTGAGTGCTCCTTGTCCCTGCGGCTCTAAGGCCCACCATGCTATCATGGGCCTGGGACCAGCAACAGTTTATACCTTCTCCTGGGGAGAGTCCTATCTGGAGCCAGGCTGGCCTCTTGCTAGAGCCTCAAGGCTGTTTGGTGTCCAGATTCCCACCATGATCCCACCTCCACCATGGCAGGGCAGGGGCTGTGTGCTTAAACCACCAGGGGTTCCTGCTTGCTCTAAATGGTCACTGCAGGGCAGTGATCCGCCATCTGCTCTCATTGCCTGCTCCACCTCCCACCACTGTCTGCCTCTGTGGTCCTCATTTTGGCTGCCCCACCCCTCTGGCAGTTGGCCCTGACCCCAAATCTGCGGCCACAGCACCCGCTGCCACTCCCCCTGGCGCGCCACACTCACAGATGGCTCTGTTCAGTCTGGATGGCTTCCGAAGAAGAGATTTGATTTCTGCAGCCCTCTTGTGCCAGGACCATATGGGGCTGCAGGCAAGAAGAGCAGAGGGTCAGGCGTGCTCTTGCTGCCAGCACCCCCATCCCTAGATCTTCTTTAGGTCCCTTTTCATGGTATTCTAGGCTATTGTGGAACCGTGATGGGATTCCGGGGAGGATGCCTGTAGGGGCATCCAACTGCACCCCAATGTACCCAACTCACAGAGACAAGGCTTAGGGCTGGGAAGCCATACCAGTAAATTATGCACTGGGTTGTCTCACTTCCTGAGACTGTGGGTGCAGGTCTTATGTGCAGTGAGTACAAGGAAGACAGAGAGACCAAGTGGCCAAACCCCAGATTTTTGTTGTATTCAAATGACTTCGCTTTATCAGGAAGAGTTCACAGGCTTGGAAACTGACCCAGGGGAGGAGCAATTCACAAAGCAGAATGGTGGGTGTGGAACTGGGGTCCTGGATGCCGCAATGGTGGATGCGTCACTTACACTCTGCTCCCATCTGTAGAGCTGGGGTGCATGTGAGGTCGCTGTCACTCTGGCTTTCTGTGCTGTCACATCTGAAGAAGAGATGGAGCTGGTTGGTGAATATGAGGGGAGGGGGCAAAGGAGAAGAAATAGGGAAACGGGAGAGGGAGGAGAGAGGACGAAAAAGAGGGGAAGGGAGATTAGAGCAGAAAGGAGAGTTAGAGGGAAGGGAGAGGTCAGAGAGGAAGGGGAAAGAGAGAGGGGAGGAAAGGGAGATAAAAAAATGAAGGGAGAAAAGAGAGTGGGGAGAGGAGAGGTGGAGAGAGGAGAAAGAGAAGAGAGGGAGAGATTAGCAGTGGAGGTAAAAGGGATGTGGGAGAGGAAGAAGCCATGGAAGATGAAATCATAGGTGAGAGAGGGAAGAGTGTGGGGTGACCTGGGAGGAAAAGGTGTATATGGGGTGTGTGTGTGTGCTCAGTCCTGATTTGAGAAACGTTGTATCCACACATTTATGGGTGAGCCCAGGAAAGCCAGAAGGGGCTGTGGCACCTCAAGTTCTTTCCACTACATGTGAGCTTGGAACGACCCTTCCTAATGGAGCTGGAGATAGAACCCTTTTTGGGGGTGGGGGTATCAGCTCACAACATGCTAGTCAGGAGATGCTATCGGCAGAAAGGAGAGTGTGTCCTGGCTCTGAGTCCCCCATATGTTAGATAGGAAGGCACCCTCACTTGTTGGACAGGAGGGACAGGACTTGAACGTTTGCCTTTGAGGTGCCTAGGATCCCCCAGTATACCTGAGGAGATCGAGTGTGAGTCAGGGGCTCAGAGAGGACTGGGGTCTGCCTCCAGGTAGGAAATTGGAGGTGCAGGAATGAATGTTCCTGGCTTCTCTTGGGGGCAGAGGAAAGAACAGCTTTAGTTGCCCCTGTCCAGAGCAAGGGCAACAATTTCTGGATGGGGGTGGTGTCTTGTCTGGGAAGAATGGAAGGATGCTGTCCTTCTCCTGGACTCATGCTCTTTTCTTCACTAGTCCTGGCCTGACCTGCAGAACCTGCCTTATTGCCCAACACCCTGCTTGTGTGTTCACAGGCAGTCCTGTCCCAGGTGCCCAGGGTGTCACTTGAGCAATCCTGATTCTGGTCTCAGCTGGTGCACCCAGCAAACATCATGCTGGCCACCTGTCATTCATGTTTTCAATAAGCTCTCCATTGAAAGCAGAAGACAAAATCAATATTAATGATGTTTTATTGATCTGAGTATGTCCAAAATTAATTAAACACATAATCAATTAAAATTGCTGAGCTATTTTCTTCTTAAAAAAAAGTCATACTTAAAACTGTGTGTGTTTTATCCTGGCATTCTCTTTCCAGTAAAAGCAGAATGGGAGTGTCAGGCATGTGGCATTGTTCCTTGTTTGCATAGGCACATTAAAATGGGAAATACCTACACTCAAATAAATTCTTATCTAATAGAGATTGGAACTCCCAAATCTTGTAGTGCAATGGGACCTTACACCCTGAACATTGGCATAATGACCTGGCACAGGCCTCTCCATTTTCCATTCACCCCTAAACCAGGAAAGCTACCTATGAAACACCCAAGGTTTTTTACAACGACAACACCTGTAAACAATCTTCTACCAGGGAAGACTCTACCACTGCTCTGATTTCGATCTACTCACAGGAGACTTCCCTTAACACTGAGAAGACTTAAGAACATCAACGACCTGCATACTGGACAGGGTTTTCTGCATTGCCCTTTAATTGTAAGGTGAAACGAGAGCACACTCTGCACCATCCTAACTGCAATATACAACATGCAGATTCCAGGATCTTTAATACAGAAACATGATACCAACAACAGAGACAGCGTGGAAAATAAAAGTGTGCTGGCACTACAGACAACGACTTGGATTGGGCAATCTATCGTGCCTGGAGCCTAGAGCTGATCTTATGCTAGGAAACTTCAGGGTTTTGGTCCCCTTGTATTTAGGCCAAGGATTTTCCTATCCATGACCCACATATTTTGGTGGGCCGATGCAAACAATTATTGCCACTCTAAGGCTGTTTTTACTGTGCTCCTTTGACTCTTATCCTTAAAAAGAAAGACCCACTTTTGAGGCTAACTTAAACTAATATGCATATGCATGGAAATGTAAAAACATACTATACCTTCAATATTTAAGGAGTTACATATGTTTTATGGCTTTAGAATACTTGATGTGCTGCTAAGAAACATATATTACAATCTGGGTACTTGAGGGACAAAATAATTGTACATGGGTTCTGTTTTTCTGTTTTATTTTTCTTAATATTCTTTGGTTGAAAGTTCAATGTTAAGATAGCAGCAGGGGATTTATGTGAATTCTGTTTATGGGTGATTGTCCTTCTACTGTAACTTTACCTTGTCCTCTTTCTTTGCATCTTTGTTCTCATAATTAAAAATAAAAAAAATAAAAAGAAAGAAACATTTTGTTACCATTTGGGTGCTCATTTGGTTGTCTAGCTTATCAGGATCAAGGGCAGCGTTGGAACACACTGATGGGGCACTTGAAGTGGCATATGGGAGGGCCCTGGGCCTGACTGCTGAGTAATTAAGCAGGAGAACACACGTGATGTCCATTCAGGTCATCATGGGCCCTAGCTTCTTGGCTGAGGTGCTGCAGTGGTGGTGATTGCTGTTAGGCATGAAATGTGGGCTTGTATTGCCCAGGTCAGGGATGATTTCTGGTCTATTTCCATCAGCAGCCCACAGAGCAGCCCCAGCATTAATTTAGGCAATAGCACTTATGTAACCTGACCCAAAAATCAATTTCAGGAAGGGCCCCAGGAAGGCTTCTCTCCTTGGAAAGACTAAAAGAAAACAACAGTGTGAAAGGGTCAATGGGGCCCCTGAGAACTGGTGGAATCCCTTCATCTGATAGTTGAGGAGCTGAGTTATCAAAAAGTCAATGCCCCTTCCCCAGCCTTCAGCCTTTTCCCCCTGGTCAGGCTGTCCAAAACTCTTCTGAGCTTGTCTTTGGCTGCTGTGATCCAACTGCACCTCTCTGGAACTTCCCAACCCCAAAGCAGCCATTCCTTTAGATAGTGAATGTTTATTAGCATGCTCTCTCCAATTCTGAGATAATGACTTGCATTACAGAAATCACCAAGCCTACTTTTTGGGCCACTCCAGTTTGTCAGGATGCCTTCAGATTTACTGTTCATATTTTCCTTGCTTTGCAGAACTTCTCCAATTCTCATTTGGGGGATGGTTTTGTTAGATCCTGTCAAAACCATCTGTGTTTTGGCTGTTTGGCAAAACTGAGAACATGTCTTTAAGTTTTATAGCTGCTTTTTCCTTGGTAAACTCTGATAAGTTAGGTGATTTTCGATCAAAACATATAGTGGCAAAAGTGCAGAAGTTCAGCATTGGCACATTGAAGTCACCAGAAGTAAACTTGGAGTGGTGAGTACTTATGTACTCAAACACACACACTCATACACAAACACCCATACCCTTGCTCCTGAGGCTTTTTCTGGAGTCCTTCTGTCCTCTCCTTACACCAGGCTCTGGTGTGAATGTAGTGATATTTCTGTGTTCTTTACATCTCTCTATACCCCCTGCTGCTTCAACCATGCTGGGCTCTCAGACCACTTGGTGATATTCAGACTGATGTCTTGTGACAGCTTTGACAGTTATGTGAGTCAGACCTAACCATGGTGTCTGCTCTACCCAATGCATTTCTGAAAGGACACTGAGCATCAGGCATCTCTCACCAGTCATTGTACCCCAAGCACCCCAATTTGGCCTGTATTTAATAGGTGAAATAGTAAGACTTGGAGGCAGGTTTGCAGAGTGTAGAATGGGGCACTAGATGGGTGAGTCTAAGGCCAGGGGATGGAAAGTTTGATGGAGTCATTCTAAGGTTGTCTGTGGAAGGTGAGGAATGTATGTGATAGGTTGGCTCGAGAGTTTGGGACAGTCAGGGACAGCCTGTGGTGGGGTAGAAGAGGCGCATATCACTGAGTCCTGTCCATGGGTTCAATACAGCTAGAGGATAAGAAGCAAAGATGGTAAACCATTAGCTGAAGTGTTTCATCCCAGTCACGGGACCTCTGTATAAAGAATTTTTAGTTTCATGCCAAGGGGGCAGGTCGATTGCGGACATATGAGGGTCCTGCAGCTTCCAGGAAAGCTGGAGGAAGGAGTGAGAGTGCACAAGGAAATCTGCCTGGAGGTGGGAAGAATTGTGTGGTGTCTCAGGGCTGAACAGAAGCTCATGTGGAATGTGGTCCCTGGGAAGACCACATTTCAGAGTTAGACAGATTTTGAAGGTCCTTGAAGGAGTTAAGAGGAACATTTGAAGCACAAACGTTAGAGCTTCCCAGGTGACGCTTTATTCCACAGGGATCCCTTGGATATTCATCCTGGATTACAGCTGACCCCACACAGTCACCTCTCAGAATTTTGGACCCTCTGAGCATTTTGGTGCAGGAGGAATGCTGTGGTGAGCCAGAGATTAAAGGGCCTGTATGGACTTCTCCCAGCTGGGGCACATGATGAGCACCGGCTGATGTGTGGTAGATGATCCCCACTCTGGATTAGGGCTAGTCAGAGCAGGTTTGGAGGTAAAGGAACAGCTGGAGGAGGAGGGGCTGTTTATTTTCCCCCAGAGCCTGGGGAAACTGCCGACTGTGGACACTCTGTCCCTCCTGATTTACTCCAATATTTGCCAAGCTGCTTCTCTGGGAGTACTTGCGTGTTTGGTCTTGGCTTTTCTTTCCTGGACAAGTTCTACATTCTTTGGTTGGAAACTTGTTAGTTCAGAAAGCAAAAAAGGATGCCACATTATAATCAAATTTAATTGAGTTGAGGTGCCATAAAAACATGCCACCTAAGAAACAGCACTAATTTCTTGTTTGTTTGTTTGTTTGTTTTGGGTCATACCCGGCAGTGCTCAGGGATTACTCCTGGCTGTACGCTCAGAAATCGCTCCTGGCAGGCTGGTGTGTGTGTGTGTGTGTGGGGGGGGGAACCACATGGGATGCCGGGATTTGAACCACCGTCCTTCTGCATGCAAGGCAAATGCTCTACCTCCGTGCTATCTCTCCGGCCCCAAGCACTAATTTCTTTACCTTCTTATGCACCCGCCCATGTGGCCCTGGGTCTGGAAACTCTATGGTGGCTCTCAGGCTATAGATGTCTGGAGGCTTCAATTTGGGGATTGAGATGGTGAAGGCAGCTTTGGTGCCCTGGGAACCATACTTACCTTTGACTGAGTCCTTCAACCTTGCGACACACATGGTGACTCCCTTGTTCCTTCTAGAGAAAGGCTCAGCACAGGTTCTAGATTCTGAGGGAGCTGACAGGGGCCACTCTCAGGATCCCTGAGTGGGAAAACATGCCCCACCTGCACACTCACCTGCACTCAAAGTGGCACATGTGGGTACCGTCTTCCTCCCTTTTGGATCTCACGCACATTCCTCTCTGTCTAAACTGGACCTCCCTGTTGGATTCCGGACATGCCCGCTGATGTGGGGTCTATCCGGAGGACAGTGCTGGAAGAAAATCAATAACCTCGTGCCTTTAAAACCCAGCGCTTTGAAGTGGCAGAAAGCTCCGCCAGGAACAAAAGGAGGCAGAAATTAAGTAAAAGGGAATCGATATTTGTGTTGGGGTTTTAAAGACTTAACAGTCTTTGACTCTATAGCAGGTCCTTCAGTCACAGTGTCTCCTGCAACGTCCCTTCGTGATAATGTCGATCCAGGAAAAAAAAAAACCAGCTTTGGGCTGAGGTCACTGTCCTGGGTGTGTGCACAGGCTTTCTCTATCCTGTGGGTTTCTCTGGGACCTCCAGTTTCTCTCTGATACCCAGATGTACATGAGAGGGTCACTGGCATGTCTCAACTGTCTCCTCTGAGCCAGCTGCGTGTGTTTGTGACAAAAGGGGAAGTCGTGCTAGGAGGGGTCCATTTTATTTTGCTTTGAGCAGCTAGTTACGCCGCCCAGGGTCTTGGTCTTGAGTAGGTAGTTTGGAAAATGAATGATTAAATGAGTGAAAACTATTGTTTGTATCGAACAATTATTGTATTGTTTCTTGGGAAGGGTTTGTAATCTTTATTTAGCTGCCTCGTGATGTTTTTGCCATCAGAAATAAGCTGGAGTAGTGTGTCTTTTATTTGTATGTATTACACTTCAGTCTGTGTTCCTATCCTGAAAACTTCCTGTTACTGGGATCCTGGGGTACCTCAGGGTGTTCATTCCAGTAGCTTTAATTCCACGGCTCCTGGAAAAAGACATAGAAAGGAAACTCAAAAATTTTTGGACTTTTTTGGGCCAACCTGGCAGTGCTCAGTTAATCCTAGCTCTGCACTCAGGAATTACTTCTGATGAATTCAGGGGACCATATGGGATTCTGAGAGTCAAACCTGGGTTGTCCATATGCAAGGCAAGCATCTTCTCTCCTGTACTATTGCTCTGGCCCTGAAACTCAATAATCTGAGTTTGACTTTCCCCTTGAAGCATAATGGTGTGGCCTTCC
This sequence comes from Crocidura indochinensis, assembly GCA_004027635.1. Classification (NCBI taxonomy): domain Eukaryota; kingdom Metazoa; phylum Chordata; class Mammalia; order Eulipotyphla; family Soricidae; genus Crocidura; species Crocidura indochinensis. The sequence goes on along the minus strand of PVKC010003532.1, from coordinate 24,490 downwards.
ATGCCAGTACAAACCTTCTTTCTAAGTTGGTAAAGGGGGACACTGTGTTGAGTCCAGAGGTGTTACCAGCTTGTGTCCAGAGAGAAGCAAGTAGGGAGGTGAGCAGGCCACTTGGTGCCAGTTAGGGGGTTGCATGCTGGCTTCTTACAGGAAGAGTGGGGAAAAGTGGCCATCCTTCCCTATGGTCAGTGGTATGGTCAGGGGTCCTACCTGTTCCTGGGTATGAATCCTGGGTCTAGTCCACCTCCTTTTACCTCTTTGTGGCTGTCACATGCTTCGTTGTATTTGTGTGAGATTTCTTTCACCCCCTTTCTTTTAATCATCTGTTCTGCAGGTTCTGAATTGTGCCCAGCAGCACCCACATCAGGATAAAATGCCCCTCACATGGTCCCTTAGCCCTAGAGGTGCTTTTGGAAGGATGATATGCCTGGTTGTATTCTAGGCTATTCCTATCTTGTGCTCAGATTAAACTTCTGAGGTTCTGAGGGGACCATATGTGGTGCCAGGAGCAAACCTGGGTAGGCTGCTTGCCAGGCAAGAACCTAACCTCTATTCTCCATCTTCTTTGGAAAAAACTTTTACTTATAAAGGGAATTTTGTTCCCTCTAGTTTTCACTTGCTCCTTTATCATTGCTGTTTGTTTCCATACATTTGTACCATATACATACATACAAGGATAGGCACTTATATGCACACAAGGTACATTTATGTGCACATGAACCCATATGATTCTCTTCCTCCTTTGCTCCTTGGCTTTTATGAGGCTGTTCTCAGATCCCTCATTGAAGATCCCTCTCTGACTACCACTCTTCTCTCTGCTCCTGCGCCCTTCTCTGTATTCACTCTTCCACCCCAGAAACCCTTTCTCTTCTTGCTTTTCATCAGAGCCTCAGGAGCAGAGAGTGATCTCACCATAGAAGGGGGACCAGGGGATCAGGGCGATAGTACAGCAGGCAGGGCATTTGCCTTGCTTGTGGCTTACCCTGGTTTGATCCCTACAGTCCTAGATGTTCCCTTGAGTTCATCATTAGTGATTCTTGAGTACAGAACTAAGAGTTCTGAGCATTTCTGGGTGTGGCCCCAAAACAAAAAATAAAGAAGGAAAGGGAAAGTAGGCAAAGGCTCTTTAAGGTAACAGGCAAAAAACAAGAGTTCTGAATTCATTTTTTAGAGCAGCAGATATTTCTAGATGGTCACATGTGAAGGAGCTATGACTAGTGACCTGTTGGCTTGAACAGCTCATGTTCATAGCCCCAGGGGTCTCTGTGAAGTCCCTCAGAGTTGGAGACCTGAGATGGATGTTGCTTGTGTTGGTGCCCATCCTTCAGTTTTCTTTTAACTCTTTGAAGGATTCAAGAGAGTGATTTACCTTTAAAAACATTCTGACTGGTATTTATAGTAAGAAAATATTTGTATTCACCTTGTTTCACACATCTGTTTATTGTACATATGTGTGCATGTGTGTACTTGTGTGTGGGAAAGAGAGATGGGAGAGACCCAGAGAAATAGAGGGAGAGAGACAGAGAATGAGTTTTCTGGGTAGCTGTTTATCTTTGTTTATATCTGTATCTCTGAATGAAAGTTCCCCAAATAATACTTAACTTCCCTACTTGTGGATCAATGTGGTAATTTCTATTTTAATTTTTGATTCTATTATAAGCTATCTTGTGCTATTTCATTAAAAGATGCTGATTGCAACCCACAAAATTGATTTCATGACCTAGTAATGAGTCACAACTTGCACTTTGGAAAACACTGATCTAAAGGAAAATGTTAAGAATCACTGATCTGGGAAGCTGCGTGCATCACTAGTGGGAGTGTAAATGAGTGTGTTCTTAATGAGTGCCTTTTGGCAATATCTATCACATTTACAGATCCATATACCCATTGACCCTCATGTTCCATTTCTAGGAACTTTCCTAACAGATATACTTCTGCAAAAATGATGTTCAAGATCATTCTTTGTTCTATTGTTTATAATAGCAAAAGATTGGAAACAGTCCAAATGTCCATCATTATGGGACTGAATGAATAACTAATGGAACATCCACACAATGGAAGAATTCTCTGCAGCTGTTTAAAAAAAAAGTAGCTTTCAATGACCTGAGTTGGAAAGATTGCCAAGATATATTAAGCCAAACAAGCAAGATGCAAAACAGAGTATTTAATATGTTACCTTTTAAACAAAGAGGGGGTAATTAGTCTCTCTATTCGTACTGCTTATATTGGATTGAATCACATAAAATCACCATATTTAAAGGTCAGAATGGTGGAATGTTGGCATTTTCACACGGTTCAACATAACATATGCAAGAAGGAAGGATAAGGTCAGAAACAATGCAAGCTGAAGAGGGGAAGGAGATTTCTTACTGGGACTTGTTAGGAAGAAGGAATCACCGAGGTGGTTCCTGGCAGAGCTGGGGCCACTCTAAGTGAAGGCAGAACCAGTCAAGAAGAGACAGACTGCACTGTCCACCTGTGCACAAATCATAAGAAAGACTATCTCTGAACAGGAGTCATAAGCATGGGGTGGCAGTTGGGGGAATATCTCTATCTTCGTCCTTTAAACTCCTCTTTCTAGATATGGTGAGCAGGTAGCAAGATGATAACAAACTACAAATGTAGCAGTTGTTAACTTGGGAGGCTGCTGTGTGGGAAAGGGAAAGCATTGTTCCAGAAGTGCCCACTTCTCTGGCTGGAGCAAGTGGGGTTCCTGTCTCTTCAGGACTGGTCCATGGAAGCCCAGGACTTTGAGGGCTGCCGATAGATAGCCAGGGAGCCCATATCTCATGTTCATAACCCATTGTCTGCTGACCAACCTGATGGTGAGGTATCTAGGATCCAGTCATCTGGACACAGATATTGAGAGGGGTTGGCCTCTGTGAGGGAGGGTGGAGGTTAAATGTGGGTCTTAGTGTATCCCCAAAAGACCAGGTTGCTGTTTTTAGGTTTCTATTTTCAAGAAGGATTTCTGGGCAACGGGCTTTGGATGAAGTTTGGGGAGACTTGAAGGAGGGGTCTGCCAGTCAGGGAGAAGAGTAGGGTTCTATGAGCTCTTGATTGATGAGTTAAGGTTTAATGAAAAGATACTAAGTTATACTTAAGTGCTTATCTTTCTTTGCTTCTAGTCTTTAAATTATGTATCAGATTTTTAAATGTGGATATGATTAATGCACTTACGAACTCTTTTGCAGAGTTCTATTTTAACTTAGTGTAACTAAGTGAGATGCTCACTACTTTTCATTAATCACCCTTGCATGCTGCTCAGTTGCTTGGGTCCTGAGTACATATGCAAAGACATCACTGCCCACTGGGTGGTAATTTGGCCTCATTATGGGCAGAGGACTTTGGAGAGAACAAACTAGCTCCTGAGTGCTGAACTGTGATGTACCAGGAAAGATACAAGGATCACAGAGAGCTCAATTTTATCAAGTGACAGAGAGGTGAAAAGGGAGACAGAACCCCAGTTTATTGTGAGACAGTCATCCCATTTCTTTTTTCTTTTTTACAAGTCTTTCACAGTTGTATTTCAGGCATATTAATTCAGTGAATTAAGGCCATTCTCACTATCAGTGTTGACCTCCCTCCATTGTAGTTCCCCGCATGCAATCCATACCTCCACCCTTAACCCCTGGATTACTAGTGCAACAGGTCCATTTTGTGTTTAACTTGTTATAGTTTGGGTCTCTAGAGTCTATTGTCATTGACTTTGGCTTGGGTATTTAGATTTGATCTTTTTTTTTTCCACTCAATGCTTCTGAGACCACTTGACCCCTAAGCCCTATCCACGTTTTTCCCTTTTCTTTTATCTGTTTGTAGGAAGACATAGAAATATGAAGTAGAGCAAAATGATTCAAGTTCTAAGGTTCTATGAAAAGGGCAGGAGTCCCTATCTAGAAGATATAAATAAAATTAAAATAAAAAGTGGGAGGGGCAGATGTGGCAAGTTGTTTGTTGTTGTTGTTTTTACATAGGCACAGTAAATGTTGGGGGAAATTAGAAAGGAAATTTTGTTGGCCTAAGAGATACAGGGTGTCTCCACCCATGAAGCATTATTGACAAAAGACTGACAACAGCATCTGGCATGGTGGTTGTCCAACCCCAAAGTCTTTCTTTATGGTCCCAGGAGAAGTTCTGTTCAGTTGTAGTTGTCAAAGTCAGTCTTTGTAATTAGATATCTTGATTTTTGCACAGAACCTAGGATAAAGTCTTTCTTTGTGGTCCTGGAAAAAGTTTTGCTCAGTCACAGTTGTTGTAGTCAGTCTTCTCTAATTGGAGATCTTGTTTTTTGCATAGAACTTAGGATGAAGCTTCTTCTGATTTCATCTCACTGTGAAGTAGGGCAACCTGCTTTTAGATCAAGTTGTTGCTGTTTCCTCATTGTCAGGGTGTCATATGAACCTACCCTGGAGCAGGTTGGTGCTAGGGTGGCATTCAAGCCTCCCCCAGGGGGAGTTTGATTCTTGATGCTATGCCAAATACCATTTCTAAATACATTAGGGAGAGCCCAAGAGAAGCTAGTCTTTGAAAAGATAAGTTAATTGGGAGATTTGAGGCATGAAACTGGGGTATGAGCCTGATTATTACATACTGACTGAGCACCTAATAGGTTTCAGGTTCTGGAGATAACAAAGAATAAGATGCATACTTGGCTGCAAGTTGTTTGCCTAGCAGTGGAAGCAATGGTCTGTTAACAGCTCAGAGTGATGTCCCTACTGCCTCGCCAATGAGAGATGTTTGTAAAACAAACAGGATCTGACTTCCTGCTGGGAAAATAATGCATCCACAGAGCAGGCCTGCTGTCTGAGTATGTTGTTCTGTGCCACCAAGCAGCACTGTGGTACAGTAGAGGTGGGGTGCCTCCTGCGCTTGCTTATTGGAGAGGTACATATCTGTAGTCTTCAACAAGTTGCTTACTCTCTATGCTTCAGTGTTCTTCCACTGAAAACTTCATAAGATTGTTAGCAGGATTTAGAAGTGTTAAACGTTTGGTTTTGATGATAGGGAAGTAGTCTAGGTTGGCTTTTTAGTTTAGATTGGCATTCTGTCTCTGATCAGTGCACTCTATAGGACCAACTAAATGTGCTAGGGTAATGGCTGCAGAGTGAATTCAGTGGGGGGATAATAGTAACCCCTTGGAATATCTAGGACAGGCTCTGGGCAAAGTGAGCCTAGGTTCAACCTTGAAGTATTGATTAAGGAGAACTGAGGGTTTAAGGGCCTCACACTTGGCAGCCTCTACTTCTCCAAATAGGGACTTAGTAACTTGATGTGGCTGTGTGTAAAATCCAGTTTTTAACCTTGTGCTCTATTTTGTACCCCACTGTACGAACAGTGAATGGCAAGTGTTCAATTTCTCCTGCCAGTCTTTCTGCAATGTGCAGCACGGAGTCAGAGAAACAGTTGGTTTTTCATATTTTGATTTTGGGTCCTATCTTTTATGATGCTTGGGGGGACTACTTACAGCTACCAGTGCTTGGGGGGTCACTCCCCATGGTGCTATGGAGACCCTGCAATACCAGGGATCGAATAATGGTTCTCACATATTGCCTTCAGCCACAGGGGTCTATGAACCAGTGATGGAAAACCTCTGTAATCAGTTCAGCTTTCAGGGCACAAGAGCAGTCTTCTCTGCAGCTGGCCCAGGGGATGGGCTTGGGCTTGCTTGTTTGACAGAGTGCTTGTTCCTATAAGGACAGCTAGAACCTCTGGGCAGTCATTCCTTAGTCACCGGCTTCAGCCACTACACACACCCACACGCCCACACCCACACTTCTCCCCTACTGGCACCTGCTTGAAGGTGTTGGTGGTCCTTGAGGATCCAAAGAAGCAGTCCTGGGCAGACAGAGAGCAACAGTGAAGACCTCAAAAGGGAATTAGTGGAGTCTGTTAGTGGGCTGAAGCCAGGAGAACTTGCTGCAGAGAGGGAGGTGAAATTACAGATATGCATGTCTCTACCTTTCTATTTACCACTGTTACCTCATCTGCTCTTATTCCTACTGGAAAATCCTTAATTTTTGATTCTGTTCTACCCTTTTCTTTTTCTGGGGGGGTCTAGGGCAGGTCTTATCTTAAAAGCTCCTGCCCACACCAGAGAAGAAAGGAGGATGCATTAAGGTAGAGGGACCAATGATCTCACTCCCAAGGTCCATACCCATTCCACCCCAATTCTTTTCACTCAACCATGCCTTAGTTCTCTCTCTACTGGGTTTTCCTATTTCTTTTAATTTGGATCCACTATGGTTAATCAGACTCTAAGAGTTCAGGAACATTAAGCAGACTTCGCCATTTTCATACAAAGCTGAAAGACCTGTTTATTTCACATGTAGCGATTAGATGTTTTTATGGCTAACCTATCACATTATGCACCAGAGATTTCCCATAAATAAAGCAAAACTAGATCTGGGTCTGCCACTTGTGTAACAATTTAACCAGCAATATTGTGGACAGAACAGGACTTTCTTGGCATCTAATCTGCTCAATTACATGAGGGATCTTTTCACTGTCCACTTAAGTGCCTTCAGTGAATTTCCAGAAATGAGAATGACAGCCTGTGCTCAGTGCCCTTTATCATGCCCTTGCCATGAGCATTGAGAGTTGGTCCCTAGGGGCCTGCCTCACTAGGGAAGTGTCCTGGAAGAAGGACCATGCTGTCCCTTGCATGCCCAGATCATTTACTGCACTGTGAACTCAAGATACTGTGATGGGTTGGCCAGACCTGAACAGCTCAGGGACCTGACTTGGCTCCCTTTTCTGTCAGAATTCACAGAGGAATGTTTCTAAATGGTTGATATATCACCTGGAATTTTCTTTCTCTACACAGACTCTTAAACATGAGCCATTACATTAGAATTATGCCAATTTAGCTACCCATGCTGTGATTGAGACGAAGAAAAAAATTGGGTGAGCAAATTCAAGAAGGAGAGAAAAATTAAGGAGAGAGGAGTAGCGCTTGCTTATGGGGTCCCAGGGGAGTGGGTTAGACAGTGAGCTCTCTCAGAGCTCTTGTACCTGAACACTTGCTGTTCTGAGTATGAGCAATGATTTGTAATTTATATGGAATTAAAGCTCACTTTCTTCCAAGTCTACATGGAGGCAAGAGAATGGGCAATCTGTGAACAACTCAGTTTGGGGATTCCTAGGGAATTCTAATAGCCAGCCCCAGGTCTGCCTTTTCACCTAACCTGCATCTCAGCACCATAGTGTATCTGTTTCTGGCCGAAATGGGAGGGGGGGCTGCTACACGCTGCCATCTGTCCACAGGCTCTGCTCAGAGCTCTCTGTGATGCAGACCTACTCTCTATCCCTGCTGATGACCTGCCCTCGCCTGCCCTGGTAGTAGCTGGATTGTGTGACGGATGCTGGGATGTGGGTTTGAGTGCAATGAGAAACTTCAGTGTGGTTGAGAACAGAAATGCATAAGAATAGGATGTCTTATCATCAATTTGTCCCAGAATTTTCTTTAGAACTGTGTAAGGGGGCAGGTTGGCCTGAGAGATTCCTGAAGTATCTGAGGGCGGAAGGTATGAAGTTTCAGAAATCCTGCTGCTTCCGTGAGCTGCTTCTGGGCAGGGTCAGCAGGCAGGAGGCAAGAGCTGGCTGGGCAGAAGCTGTTGAGAGATTGCCCGCCCATGCTTCCAGTCAGCCCAGCAGGAGTCAGCACACCTTTTTCTGGCGCCCTTAAATGCAATTGGGAAGTTCAAGGGTTTTATGTGATGATGTCACCATACTAATGTTAATCACATATTTTAATTTAAAACATTTACAAATGCTTTCATGATTCATTTTAGCATACCCAGCAGTGCCCAGAATCCAATGTAGGCTTGATGTTCCAAGGTCAGTTGAAACAGTACCTGGGGGCATATATACAGTGCTGAGAACCGAATACAGGCCTCTGCATACAGAGCAGGGACCCAGACCACCAAAGTCTCTCTTCCTGTTCCTCATAACATCTGTCAGCAGTGTGGGGTTCATGGTCCTGCTGGTTCCTGTAGGCAGCAGTCATTTTATTGGCCTGGATGACCCATCCAGCCAGAATTTATGTGAACATCTCTTAGTCTGAGTGACTCACTCATCCCCCAGAAGTGCACACAATCAGGATGGAGGTACGGTCTTCTTTCTTCTTTCTGTGGGCTTTTCAGAAGGAGCAACCCCAATCTGTGGGCCATGCTCATTCTAGTACTTACGTGCTGAACTATTTATAGGGCCCCCACGGGGGTGGCATTACCAAGTCTCTCCTCCAACCCTGTAGCAGACAGAATTACTGTTGCTACATCCCCACATACCCAGCTCAAGTTCCTATCCTGGCAACAGTCCACTTCCCTTCCCCATCCTGGTCTGGTTTGTGTGTGTATAGGGAGTGGGGGTCAGCAGGCAAAGCTACGGCATCACTGCTGGAGGGTGTCCCCAACTCAGCTGCTGGCATTTTTTCGGAACTCTCCCCCAAGGCAGTGCCTTCCTGTTTCCTGGCTCTTGGTGGGAGAGTTTGTGGAGTGCCCTAGCCCAGGACTGTAGGGTAGCCAGCTCAGACTAGTGGCTTTGTTGGTGCCTGGGGGAAAGCCTAGTGCTCTCCCTGATCTGATTCTGCTCAGAGCCGCCAGAAACAGCTGACCTGCCAGCCTGGTGTCTCACCAGGCTTCGTGCTAGCGGGTGGAGGAGAGCAGAAGGCCAGCTGGGAGGGAGTGTGTGGGCAGATGGCGGCAGTGCTGGCAGCAGGGAGCATGATGTGGGCAGGATGTCAAGGACCAGGTCCCAGATGGAACTGCAGAGGGTGAGGGATTGATGGGCTTCATTTTGGCACAGAGCCCTGCTTTGCCTTAGCCTCCCCATGGGAATAGGGGAGAAAGGTCCAGGTTCAGTCTGTACCCAGAGGTAGTAACTCTGATCGCCAATGGAAGGGTAATAAACACCTCTCCGGACTTCATAAGGAGTTAATGCTTGTGAGTGGCTGGGAAAGTCTATGACCGCCATACTCAATACCATCATCATTGTGTTGACCTACATTTACTACACTTCTCATGTACTTCTTTTTACTCCAGGCTGGTAAAACAAAAGTTCTTAAAGACTTTCAAAATGGGACAGGTCAGAAAAGTAGCCATAGACCCTCACTGGAACCTTTAGGCAGGCACAACCAACCTGCTGTGTTGCCCTTGATTTGCCTCCCAGCCCTCCTGTCCTCCTCTGGGCCATCTCCTTATGAGGAGAGCACACAGGCGCATTTCTTAGCAAAACTGCCCTCATTCTCCAATTGCATCCATACGTGTTCCACTCATGCTACTGACTCATGAAACTCATGAAGCTAAATTTTCAGAGATCTGACACTGAGGACCTGGGGGCCTGTCCTCAGGAGGTTCCCAGAATTCTTCAGAATTGCAGGGTCAGAGTGGCAGCTGCCAAGTCCTTCAGTCCATCTAGCCCAGAGGTCTCAAACTCAATTTACCTGGGGGCCGCAGGGCCGCATAAGGGATTTCTCTCTCTCTCTCTCTCTCTCTCTCTCTCTCTCTCTCTCTCTCTCTCACACACACACACACACACACACACACACACACATACACACACAACACACACACACGGATAGCAGGTAGGAGCAGTGGAAATGACGTCTGCACCAGGCACAAAGTATTTGCGATTATTCACTTACCAAATATTCGCAATAAAAATCGCATTAGTAAGAAAAAAATCGCAAAAAATCGCATTAAACATTTGCACACCCCGAACGGAACTGCTCGGGGTATGTGAATGTTTAATGCGAATTTTTTTTTCTTACTAATGCGAATAACCGAATAATTGCGAATACTGCGATATTTGAAGGCTGGTCACAGGCCACAAAATGTTGTAAGTAGGGCCGCAAACGGTTCGCAGGCCGCGAGTTTGAGACCTCTGATCTAGCCCCTTCAGTCCCCCAACTCTGCAGGTCACCCTACACCTACCATCTAGGATGAGCCATGCTCTGCTCGTATTCTGCACGGCTCAACCCAGGGTGTCTCAACCTCTGTCTGCTCCTCTGCCTTTTCTCCTCCACCCCTGCTAGCCAGCTTTCCCCTCCAGCCTTTGCTGGGAACCCAAATTAAAGTAGCTCAAAGAAGGAGTTTACCAACTTCCAAATGGAAATGTTCCTGAAAAGTGTCTGCAGGCAGCCCCGTTGCCTGGTCTTTCCCTTTCCACTGTCTATGTGAGTTTTGCTCTCAGGCAGACCCCCACCCCAAAGTGGTGGCCCTCAAAATTTAGGTTTCCAGTGCACTTTATTCATGTGGTGTGAGCCACAGGGGAGATACAGTAGCTTATTTGGGACCCAATGGGGCAGTCATGGTGGCTGGGTGTTATAAATTGGGTATAACAGCTACCTGGGGCAAGAAGAGAGAAATGCGAACCTGGCTGAACCCAAGGACTGAAAGTGGAAGGGAATGTTTTGTCAGGTGAGCCAGAATATTTTCACTCTGGATGCTTGGCTTGCTGGCAGGGAAGGTTCTAACACTGTCTTGGCTCCTACTATCCCACCCCAAACCATATTTTTGCTACTTGTTCATCAGGGGAAAATATTATTTTTGTCGTTGTTATTTGGGAGGCATAGCTTGCAATGCTTAGGGGTTACTCCTAGCTCTACACTCAGGAATCACTTCTGGCAGTGCTTATATGAGATGCAGGAGACTGAACCTAGGTCAGCCATTTGTAAAACAGGTGCCTAACCCTCTGTACTGTCTCTCTAACCCTGTCTCAAGTTCTTATTCCTGCTCCTGTACCTCTCACATTGCTCTAAGCTACCTGAGTGTCCGTAGTCCATATCATCTAGCTCTGACTCATCTCCCCAGGAAAGGTACTCTAGGGCATCTCAGAACTTATGAGCCTATCCCATGATGGGGTCCAGTCACAAGGAAAAGAAACAGATACAGACTTGGGAGAGTGGTCCTGGGCCATGGTGAAGGTGGAAAGTGGATACCAGGGGAGTGATTCCCTGGGCTGCTGCAGCATCTATGAGGGAGTTTGATCAAGCTTTGAAGTTGTGTTCTTCCTTATACTATCCTGGTCCTTAGGCTACCACATTTAGGCAGACCCTTCCCCCCTTGATCACCAACTTCCCAAATGCACCCAAAAGAGAGTCCTTATCAGTGGAAATCAATGCTGTTACTCAGAAAACTGTCACTACTAGCAAAGAAGCTAAGCAGTGAATTCTTCTTTTCCTTGGGTTCAAGGAAGTTTTCCCACTTCCCCCATTCAGTGCTGTCCTGGGAGAAGACAGATAGATGATATCTTTGTGATCTGGGAGGACTGTGCCATCCTGACAGTGCCACACCACGCTGCCTTCAACAATGGTAGGGGGGTCCTTTGTGACAACCCTTAGTCTACCAGGTAAAGCTCAGGCAGGTACAGTTCTCAGGACAGGGAGTTGAGAGGAGATTCATTTTTCTAGCCAGGATGGAGACACTGACCCCCCCTTCCCCCACAGACAAGTACACACACCAGTGGGGCTAGTGCAAGACTGGGAGTTCCTGGAAACGTTCCGTGACCTAGCTCTCTATCTGCCTTTCTAAGGGATATTTGTCTATCATGAATTAAGAACAAGTTTCAGGCCATCCTTTAAGCAATTTCATGAGAAAATAGCTCAGGTGAAATGAGCTAATTTGAATAATTCATCTTCTTCTCCCAAACTTAAATTTGCTCATCTCTTAATGGAGAGGCATCCAGACAGTTGGCAGCTTGTATAAAATTTATGGAATCGAATCGCAGAGAGAGTCTGGAAAGCCTCTGTATTGAAAACACTGTGTGGCTGCAGTAAGGGACTACAGTAGCTGGTGTCTTCCCTAGGGGAGGGCTAAGATTCTGCTAAGTGCCCAGCCAGAGCAGAACCCAGACTGGGACTAAGCTGGACAGAGACCTCTGAGCTTCCAGGAGCAGATGGGGAGAGAGAACTAGGTCTTGCTGACAAGTGTGATTTTAGGGGAAGGAGTCCAGATGGTTAGGTCGAAAGGGACCTCCCGCGCCATGCAGCCCAGTGTTTCCCAAACTTATGTCGTTCACACGCCAACCACCTTGATGAAGTTTTGCCATCTGGGTTTACTATCTGTTGAGTCAGTAAAATAGTATTTAAGTGCATTCATTTGTAAAAAATAAAAATCACCGAGTACATGGAAAATTGGATGTAGGTAATAAAGAGAAGGTTATTCCTAAATTAAAGGAGAGAAAAACTGATTGTAAGCTCAGGCTAAAATCTAAAGCCTGTGTTTTCTTGGTTTTGAGGATTACCTGTCCAAAGATGTTAGTGAAACCCTGCACCTAAAAGATTCCTCTGTAAGGTAATTAGAGGACCAGCAATGGGTGAAAGGGACTCACATTTACCCAAATGATCCAGGAGGATTCAGGCAGTGTCTGCAGTCTATCCAGAATATGTCACCGGTGAGCCTGATCCTCCTCTTGTGGGAAAACCAGAATCTTTCAGCCACCTTTAATTTATGGAAGACAGTGAGGACAAGGCTCCCAAAAAGATTATCTGAGACCAGCAGGCCAGATCTGGATACTGAGTAAGGACTGTAATTGCTGGATCTTTACTCTGCTTGCAAAACTGGCATCGGTCTACAGTTTTCAGGCTGAAGCTTTAACAAAGCAGAAATTCTATCAAGAAATGCAAAAGTGGGGCTTCTGGGGAAATAGGTCCCCTTTTCTGAGCATCCCCTTTCCTTTGTTCACGTCTATTTGGACAAAGTTCTGGAGAGAGGAGAGAAAGAGCATCAGAGTTTCATAGAATGATTTTTGTCAATTCTTCATCTCATGCTCCAGCACCCAGGATAGTCTGGCCTTGAAGAGACATCTGAGATGATGAAGGTTGGAGAAGTGGTACAAATGAAGCAGAAAAAGTGAGCATATTCCCAAAAGACACCTCAGATTTCAAGATCAAAAAAGACTTTGGGAAGAGTCCTGCACTCAAGACTTCCTATCATACAGACAGGCATCACATGGCCTTCCTTGATTGAAACCCTTTCCTCACCTATTTATTTATTATATTTTATTGTAAAAATTCCCATTTGAGGGTCAGAAAGAAAAAGTACAGAAGGTAAGACACTTACTTTGCATTCAGCAGATCTGGGTCTGATAAAGTTCTGTGCAGCACTGTGTGTGGAACAAAAAGTCCCTACAAGCTACAAGCACAGTACAAATTTCCCCCATTTGTATTGAGGTATGTGATTTACAATAACGCTAGAAGTACTTTCGTATATGCAGCTTTTAACATAATGCCCACTACAAAATGCCTGCTTCACTCCACCAGTGTACTCTCCAGGCCTGTTGCCATTGGCCATTGTTGCTTACCTTCTTGTCCCTTTCCTTCCTTCCTTCCTTCCTTCCTTCCTTCCTTCCTTCCTTCCTTCCTTCCTTCCTTCCTTCCTTCCTTCCTTCCTTCCTTCCTTCCTTCCCTCCTTCCTTCCTTCCTTCCTTCCTTCCTTCCTTCCTTCCTTCTTCTCCTCCTCCCTTATTTTCTTCTTCCTTCCTTTATATTCTTTCTCTCCTCATAATAGGTCTTTTTTAGATTAAAAATCCTTTTTCACTTTAATTTTTGTTTAATTTCCAGTATTTGCATATTTCCCCATTTCTGATTCTGACTGATTTCCATTTTCAAAGCACAATGGTCTGAGAAGATAGAATTCTGTCTCATGGGTTTAAGAGAGCTATGCTTTATACTCCTCACCCCTCTGGCTGTTAGTGCCATGCCTTTGACTCTGAAACTGGGGAGGCCTGGGGGTGGGAGAGGCTACTGCCATCTGACCTGGCTCTGTACTGCTGGGCCTCCAGGCATAACAAAGGAGAACAGGGCTTTCTGGCGCTCTGATGAGGGAGTGGTGGAAGGTATGGAAAACATTTTGGCTTGTGGGCTTTGGTGCAAGTATTTGTCTTCCACACCTTGTTATGTTTTAGGGTTAAGAAGCTAATCCTGAACTAAGGGCTGTTTGCACACTTGCAGAGGATGCCTGCTGAGTGTGTCCCCTTGGAGTTCTAGGCTGGATACACCCTTTCTCCTGTGCTCCTCCCCTCACTTCTCTAAAAGGCTCCCTGGAGAGAATTTTGATGGCTGCTCTTAGACCCACTACACTTTACCAGTCCCGTTCTCAAAAGGTAGCACCCTCCACTGAGCCAAGAGATGCCCCAACTCTTGGGAGTGCATTGAAGCTGCATCACTAGGGACATCAGGCCATAGAAGAGACCTTATATAGCCATTATTTGTCTCCTGAGGCCTCCTTAGATCGTGGAATTGTACTTAGGAAGTAAAACTGGGCATATGTGTCCTTTGGAGCCAGGTGATAGTGCTGCTTCATCAGTGAGAATGAGGGGTGATGTGAGAATTAGGTGGCCAAAGATCTGGGACGTAGAATGTGTTTTAGAGGAGGGAGAGTGCTCTGTTCTGGAGTAGCTCATTCCCACACTCTCCTAGGCTGTGCTAGGTGGACCTGGAGGCCACAGTTTGAACCCTCTGCCCTGCTTGGGGATTCTGGCTGAGCTCCTGATGGTTGTAGGGCAGCGTCAGTTTAGTAGTGGCAAAGAGCCACTGCAGTGGGGATTAGCCTTCCCTAAAGGAGAAATGGTTCCAAAGGCCTATGGGAATTGGCAAACAGAGTTGTGGTTTGTCTGGGAAAATGTATCAGATGTGTGGTGAGTACATACATGCATGATGTGTAATGTGTATGTAAGTGAGCAGGGCATGCTGGTACTGGTTGAAAGAGGTAGAGGAGAGGTTGCCAAGAGTTACAGTGCAGCCCCCCTGCTGACTTGATCTGAAGGGGCCTAGGCTGAAAAGAATCCATTCATTCATCCAGGATAACTTCCTCAGGGGCCCTGCTGCCTGGAGGGATGGGGCATTAGAGAAACTGGGAGCAGAAGCAGACTGCTAGTTCTGTGGGGGAAAACCCACCTTATTTATTATTTTCAGAAGGTACCATGATTTACAAAGTTGTTTTTACTAGAGTTCCAGGCATATAATGGTTCAACTCCAAACCCATCACCAGTATCTGTTTCCCTTTCCTGTGCCCCTAGGTGGGACCCCCCCCTTTTTTTTTTAAATAGCTTGCTAGATATGCAGGAAAGCTCCTATGGGTCCCTGAGCACCAGCAGCACTGTCCTCACAGAGCCAATGAGAAATCAATGCCTCAAAAAGAGGAGGAACTTCTGAGATAAGGCAGTCCTTCACACTGCCATGCATCGTATTTTTAATCCCTGGAATTCTGACTTTTTAAAGAGAGCTTGACTTGGCAGGCAGCTGAAGAGCGTGTGGGTGTGATGCTACTGCACTGGCCCGCAATTTGGCACAGTTTCCGATCTGATATGATGGCAAGTGAAAACCAGGGTTCATGGAGGGTTAATAAAGCTTTATTTCAAAAGCCAAACAAAGAATCCAAGGAATGAAATGATAATGGGGAGCTGTCCAACAATATTCGTTGGGAAGCATCCAAGACTGTAATCAGAGGCGAGCTAATTCAGTACTGATTTCAGGGGGAAAAAAAAGATTGGGGGAGATGGATAATTAGAAAAGAAAATGGAAACACTGGAGGAATCATAGAAGCATAAATGAGGTCCCAAAATACTAACACAATTTTTCCCAGCCAAGGGTGAATCCAATCTCATCCTATCAAGAACGGAATATTTCATAGTGTACAAAAGAGGGATGAACCAAGAGGCATCTAACCAGCCATAACTAAAGAAATGCTTGTCAAGAAATTAACAACTGAAATGCAGGAGAGAAATAACATCTTCATTAACCAGTGAGGAATGAAAAATGGGCTTGGAAAATACAACCAATGCTTGTATTCCTCAAAGCCCAATCTCCTATTGAAATTACAGCCATAACTTTCAAAAATCTTTTCATTTTTCCTCTCTCAGGAACAGAGTGATTCATTGTATATAAAAAGGCACAGAGAACAGAGGAAATAATTAAAGCTATAAAAAAATTCCCAATCACAAAACATCAGAGTCCAGATGGCCATAACACAGAACCAGTGTAAAGATTCAGCATGTGGTATATGTTTATGTGCACATGTGTGTGTGTGTGTGTGTGTGTGTGTGTGAATGTGTGCATAGACACGTGGCCACACTCCAACATCATCAGCATCACATCATTGTCCACTATAACTTTGCAGAAGGATGTTCTTGAAGAATATATTCTCCTTACACAGTTAGGATCAGAGGGGAATGTGTAGGCTCTTCTGATTTGTTTATCCTAACTGCTCAGTACTCCACTTTCGAAGAGGAGAAGCAAGCCTTTGTCAGTTCACAGGACAGATACTGGACAATGTCCTAAGAAGACTCTCGTGAAGGATAGGAAGTAGTACAGTGGCGAGAGTGTATTCTAGACCCAGATTTGGTTCCTGGTACCACATGGTCTCTAATATACCATTCAGTATGATCCTGGAAATTCCCAGCACTAGAGAAGTCTGAATATCTCTGGTGCCACAGGGCCTGAGAAGCTGAGCATCCTCTGGTCCTTACCTTGAGCCCTTAGTCCAGTTTTCTGAGAATTGCCCATGAAATGCTAGTGTGTTGGGCCAATGTATATGATTATTCAAATGTGAGTCACCAAGGGCTAAGTCCTCCAAGTCAGAGACTGCTCCTCTTCACCCTATGCTGTCTGTCAAATAGTAGAGTGGTTTTGGAGGAATTTGAAATTGAATACTCCGTGTCAGATCGTGGCAGCTGGAAGAACTCAAGACCCATAAGCAGTCACAATTTTGTTACCTTATGAAGCCTCAAAAAAGCCTCTTTGCATGCATAGCTTATTACAAATAAATGAGCTTAAGCTTCCTGGTAACTCTTTGAAAATAAATGCTTGGAGCAAAAGCTTCTCAGATGCTCTCTTCCTTGGGACTCAAGAAAAGTTTGTTTGATCAGAAGGTAATTTGTTCTTGCTGGAAAATATTATGGGCTCTAATTGGTTTGGGTTCAAAGACTAAGAGGGCATGGAACTTGGTTTTGTCAGTTAAACAAGATATCAAAAAACAGTATAAATGAGCATCAGGACACAAGGTAAAATTGCTATTTTCTTCCCAAGACTCTCCATAACTCAGACCATATTTTCTTGGGCTAATTTGAATCCTTTGCATTGTAAGAGCTACTGATAACTAGAGAATGGGAGAGGAAGACTTGGTTTCATTTGTTGTGTGTATTGGGCTGTGCAGACTTCACACCTGACATCTGCAGATTGGAGAGCAGCTGGAGTGGGGGAGAAGACACATGAAACCTGGTGGCAGAAACTGCTACCATTCCATCAGGAGGCTTCTACTGAATGATGGCAACAAAACTAACCCTTCGGGGAGTACTGAGTGTCCAATAGTAGTGATTACCATACAGAAGGACTTCAGTACTGCCTTTGTTTCATCTCTCTGAGTAGTTCAAGTGAAATATTTTGGATTCTAGTTTTGCAGAAAGTTCTCTCTGCTTCTCAAAGCAGTGAAGGAATATTGCATTATAAGGAGAGACAGAGAAAGTATAATAACAGGTTCCAACTAGAATGGAGAGCTGACGATCAGAGATGAGGAATCCACAGGTTGGGATAGAAAGAAGGAGAAAAGATGGGAAATTAGTGAACTATTGACACCCAAACACAATAGTTGGATCTGTATCATGGTAGAAAGGGTAAACAACTGACAGGAGTGTGAAAAGGAAAGGTCTTGGTCTATTTACTTTTCTGAAGATGAAATAACCCCAGTTTCTTCTCCACTCATGTTGACTGGTGATAGTTTCATATGATTCCTCTCAGGAAAATAAGCGTGTCCCTCTCTATTGTTTTGTCTTTATGGTTTTGAGATAAGCCCAGGTGCTACTGAGGAGATGATAGACTGAGGGTCTCCTCCAATTCTGAGACTCTGGACTCCCCAACCAGATTCTGGTCATGGAATCCAGGAATTTGGTGGAACATAATTGAGTAAGATAGGCCCATGGCTTGTCAAGAGTAAGGAAACCCCAGGAATAACAAAGTCAAATATGCTGACATATCTGGCAGACTTCAAGCTTGCTGTGAAGGAGAGTGAGCGGGTAAGCCATAGTTTTTGGCTTTAGACCCAGGAACACCTGTCAAGAAGGGTGAGTTCTGTTCCTATGCTCCCCATGTACCTGATGGGAGGCACACCTCTCAGTCAAGCTAGAGATGGTGCCTGCACTCAACGAAGCCCGTGTGTGAATCAGGCAGAGCGGAAGAGCATGACTGGGGTCACAGTTTGGACAAAGTTGGCAGCCTCCCTTTCTCCTTCTCAAGTTTAGTTTAGTGGTTTGTTGAAAGAAGAATTAATGAAGCAAAGCCCATCTTTTCTGGGAGAAGGAGGTGTTTCTTGTGAACTTAGCTTTAGAAAAGTAAGATGTGAAGTAGAAGAGTTGGCTCTGTCCCTTGAGCACAGCAGAAGGAAGAGAGTTTAGGGGACTTAATTTCAGAAGTATGTTAGTGACTAGAGCAGAAAGATAGCAGTGCTCTCTAAGGTCCCATTCCACCCTCCATGTAATCAGAGCCAGAAGACAATGACCGATTATTGGTAATTATTGAACTTTTTGGCTAGAAGTGGTTAGTTTCCTTCTCCTAGCAAACCTTGAAGCTAAATGTATTTCATATTAAAGAAACTAGAGTGCAGACGAGTTTAACAATACATGCAGGGCCATATAACTTGTTTATTTAGGGCAAAGAAGAGAATCAAACTCAGGCTGGGAGTGTAGCTCAATGGTAAAGCATTTTTCTATTATGAATGACACCCTGGGTCTGATCCTAGGCAGCCCCCTTTCCAAAAAAGTGAGCAACTTTAATGAGAATAAAATTGAAGCTATTTGCAGTTTAAATTCAGACACTATTTTTTGCTATTCCTGCACGGTACACTGTTACAAAGGAAAAAAAAAAAAGGAAAGTCCCTATAGCCCTGAAGAAGTTTTCCACAGAATGTTAGACTTTTCTGTCTGTAAAAAATAAAGGGAGTGGCCGGAGCAATAGCACAGTGGTTGGGTGTTTGCCATGCACGTGGCTGATCCAGGATGGACCTGGGTTCGATCCCTGGCATCCCATATGGTCCCCCAAGCCAGGAGCGATTTCTGAGAAGATAGCCAGGAGTAACCACTGAGCAGAAACAGGTGTGTCCCTCCCCCCCCCCAAAAAAAGAGAGAAAAAGTAAAAGGAGAACCAATTGAAACATTCTAGAATGGTACTATGGAATAAATATTTAATGGTCATAACAGTAGTCAATATTCTTAAGGTCCCATTTTGTATGGGAGCTAAATGTCCTGCATCATGGTCCTGTGAACCTGGCATGGTGCTACTGTGCTTTCTACCTTATAAGAGGAAATAGAGGCAGAAGATGAGTTTAGAGTTTAGAGGTTTCGTAGTTAGTGACTTGGGGAATCTGGAAGTAGCAAGACTGGTGAAGATCTCAGACTTCTGTTGAGGGTCTGAGGCCACTGTAAGTGAGTGAAACTAGAATGGGGGTTATTTCCTAGCCATGGAGCTCATTGGGTAAAATAAACACAATTAGAGACTTGGAATCTAGTGAAACGGGTGCTTATCCATAAGTGCATGGAAACACCCCAGAATGTAAAGCCACCAATAGTGGCTTGATTAACCCACTCTGTAGGTTGAGGATCTTCTCCTCTCAGATGGATACACTCACGAAGCATCTGATCTGGACACAGGCTGCATGTCCCTCACTCTGTGGCTTGGTACTGGGTGCTGGCTGGGGTAGTGTCTCATCTCCCACGAGACAGGAGAATCAGAGCCTGGTAGGTTTAAGCCAAAGAAAGTCTTCAGGCCTCTAGAACTTCCATAGTTACCTGATTTTCCTGTAATGACACTTTCCCTATCATTATTGGCCAAAACACACCATGATGACAGCCAGGCAGCAAGAGGGTAAGGGAAAAGACAAATCCTAAAGAAGGAGTGGCACTGTCCTTTGGTGAGGAACACGAGCCATTGCGCTTGTCAGGCATGTACTAACCACCTGCTGCCCTAGGTTTGGGACAGTGCGGGACAGGGCAGCCGGAGGGAGGTGAATACTTGATTAGAAAGATGAGAAAGAATCGATTTCATTTCCTCTTTTTGATGTTCACTCAGAGGCCACCAAAGCAACTCTATAAATCTGAATAATGCAGAGCAGCTATCTGGGGAAGGCTGAGAAAGGAAACGAGCGTGTGCTGTTTTAATTCTGCAGGGTGATCCCTTTGGTAAGTTCATAAAAGCCTGAAGATAAATGAGACTGTGAAGTATTTAGAGTTTCTATAAGAGAGAGGACTATATCAATATTAGAGGAGCCACCCAAGAGCTGTCCAAAGGCCATTAAAAAGCGGCACATGTCCCATTTCCTCCTGAAAGAACTCACCTGGGTTTGTGCTGGTTGTCTCTACATGTTCTGTTTGGCCTCTGACCATTTCCAAGTAAGGGTGACTGATCTGGGTAGGACATGGCTTTCTCCAGCCAGAGGATATGGATGGGCTCCCTCTGCTGACATGACTCTTTGTCATGAGGACAAATCAAAGGACAGTGTCCATGTAAGCAGGCAGTCTCTGTGGCATTCCATGGATGGTCAGGCTTTCCCAAAACAGGGCCACTTGCTCAGGAAACTTGGCAAATCCTACTGTCCCCCAGCCTCCAAGGTATGTCCTGATAGCCCCCCTGCCTGAGGGACAGGGAGTTATGGAGACATCTCAGGACCCAGGAAGGTTTATTGACTTTGATGTGCTGTGGTCAAATTCTCAGTCCTTCTCATGTAACTAGCTTGTTCACATGTAGGTCCTGATGAGAGGTGCTGCATGCCGTATCCTCTGAAGGGCATAGAGATGCTACGAGGAACAAGGTTGATGAAATCTCTGTTCACCTGGAACATCAAAATAATGTTTTAGAAGGGGAAGGAGGATGGAGCCACGAGTGAGAGGAAAAGAGCATGCCAGGAGCCCAGAAATGGCCCCCAGCTCAGGACTTGGAAAGTTTGAGGCCTCTGCCAGGTCCTGAGGAGAATTTTGGTATTATTCAGATGGCTTTAACAGAGTGCCATGCAGGAGGGTGTAGGAATATACACTATGTTGACCAGATTTCACGTTTAGTTTGACTATTTTTTAGCAAGATAGTTTTTATTGTGATTTACTTATAAAGATGTGAGGGGAGAGAAAGCAGGGATATGTGTTCAAGAGATAGCACAGGCAGCAAAGAAAGCTCAAGACAAGTGAGACACAGATTCAAGAGAGGTCAAGAGTTTGAAGAGCAAGCCTAGATCCCTGTTACTGTTGAGTAGGGAGACAGGAGGGAAGATTGGGGGTGAGGGACAGTGAGGGGCAGTTCCCAGGAGAGAGGACTCAGGCTGGGATGAAGTTGAACATGACTGTATTTTTGAGCAAATTGCAAACTCTGCATTTGCTTAACTACCAAGCCTGAGAGTTCAAAGGGGGCAGGCTGTCCTGCCCTGGACATCTCTGGGCCATCATCCCAAGACACCTGGGACCTATATTCATCCTTCTTATTCTGAGCCATCCTTGAGTGAAAAGGTGAGAAACACTAATATAGAAACTATTGTGTCAGAACAAGTTGGTTGTGTCTGGGAAAAGAAAGATGGGGGCTATTTCTAAACCTTATTCTTTAGCTCACCTCTTTTGATGACAGGTCCATAATGGCTGTGGCATGAGAAGATGTTTGATATCTGTAAGACCTGATGGCCACTTGCTGTTCTGTTCTTTCTGGAAAGTTTTTCTAACTGTTCTTGCTTATTTATTTCATATGAAAACATTTTAAAAATACTTTAGCCCTACATAAAGGACAAAGAAGAATGCAACAGTTAAGAAGAGAGAGGGGTGGGGTGCTGGGGAAACAACTCAAAGAAAGGGGCATGTGGGAGGCCTGGGTTCGATTCCTGGCACTGCGTGGACCCTGGATCATTGATCACTAAGCTGCTGGGAGTAATCCCTGAGTACCACCAGGTGTGCTCTCACCAAATGGATGGGGAGGGCAAAAAGAGAGAGCAAGAAAGAGAGTGATAGAGATGCATTGTTATAGACACTGATCTATAACCATCACCCCAGTTTCTAAAATACTCCAGTGTTTCATCAGAAGACAGAGTATACCTGACATCACTTCTTTGCTTTTGCCCTTCCTCCTACTAAGGTAGCCGGGAATTTGGTATTTTTATTACCAGACATTATATTTTCTTTGTATACCTATGTATGACATCCTGAAGAAGACAGAAATAGAAGTTTCTAACTGTTATAAAAGTGGCATGAGTCTCTTTATTTATTTACATTTTTTAATGTTACCTCTTTGCCTCACCCAGTGCTGGGTTGGAGAGATTCATCCATGTTGAAACAAGTCATTCTGTGTAAGGTAATAGCCAACTATCAACCCCAAACCAAAGTGTTTCTCCAGTCTTCCTCTTCCTGGTAACCTCTTCTTTTGATACATAAAAGCCCACCTACATTACTAGGCCTTCCCCCTCAGAATTGGGGAATGGGTTTGAATAAAGAAAGGAGTTCTGGCTTTGGTCTCAGGAGTGAGAGCACATGGAAGATAGACAGAGAGATGCCATGAAGTTTAAATGTCGGCTAACTCCAGTAAATCTTTTGACTGGCTTGGTGTTTTTTTCTCCTTTGCTACCCTACTTTATCAGACCTGTCTGCTTAAGGGGTTAGAAATAGGGTGCCTGGGGTGATCTCACTAACTCATGGAATTCTATTTTTATTTTACAATTCTGGTTCATTGAGTGGATGCAAATACCATCATTCACTTACTTCCTATTGATGGACTTTATAAAGCTCATGCACATTTTCTTGCCAGGACAGCCAGCACTTCTCTGCCAGCTTTGAGTGTCTCCAGGTCTTTATTATTATTGTCTCTATTATTATTGTGATGAGAAATATTTACACCATCCATAGAAGGAATTTATTGATTCTCTAATTATTGGACACTCTTTCCTTTGGATTACCCCCACCCTACCCCTCACACTTCTGCCCCTTGATCTTTTAGTATGTTGCTGGATTATCTGCTAAAATATTACTTAGGACTTTTTTTTCTTATTGCTTTTTGGATTACACCTGATAGTGTCCATGGATTATTCCTGGTGATGATCAGGAGCCATAAATGGTGCCAGGGAATCTATCATTCAGTTGTCCATATACAAGAAAAGCACTTTAACCTTTATACTATCTCTTCAGTTCCCTCTGTAGCACTTTAAAAATGATATTTGGAGACAAGATTGATTTGGAAAGCCTCTCTGGGTGTTGGGGAAAGAGGGGTGAAGTTTCGTGGTAGAATATAAGTGTTACACATTTCACATTTCATATGATGAATCAGTGTTCAAGGTTTTATGGATCCCCAAAGGAGCTGCAGACCCCCAGCTTCTATGGATTGATTAGCTTTTCCACAATCTCAGAGTAGTGGTCTGTGACCAAGGATCAGCTGTCTCTGTGGTACCCAGGGCCACAATCCTGGGTCAGGGACCATCTTTGTCACTTTTTCAGTGAGATGCAAAGAGCCTGGGGGAATCCTCTGGTCCAAGTCAACTCTCTACCCTGTTTCAGGTCCAACCTCTCCTAGTGATGATCAGGGACCATAAATTGTGCCAGACCTTCTAAATTCACACGCTCTTTTATTCCCTTTGTAGTTGGAGTTAGAGGGGAGATTTTTTTAGATTCAGGAGAGTATTTTCCTATAGGTTTTATCAGTAGCTGGACCACCTTCTCATTTTAGCTTGATAATTCATTTGTGTCTCTGCATCCCAGCCAGGGATCAGAGTTTGTACTTCCTAGTCCCAGCCCCAGTGACTCACTGGTTGCCACGTTGCTTTGAAGTGAAGTTGGGCTGAATTTCCTGCTCAAAACCTCCCCTGAAGCACAATTTTTCTGAGAAACCCCCACCCTATCCCAGCCAAAAGCTGTGACCTCTAGAGGATTTCTAAGTTGGGCGCTCACTGGCATCAGGGATACTGGAACAAGTTAACTTGGTATTTCAGAAGAGGTTGCCCCCATCCTGTTTGCATGAGAAAAGAGAACTGCACTCATTTGCAGGGGGACAAATAATTGGTGTCACTCACTCCCTAGGTGACCCTTGGGAGAACAAAGGCATCTGGTTTATTTTATTATTTTTTAAAGTTAAGGGTTTGTTAGTTCCAGGTTGCCTGTAAATGGTATCTCTTGGTAGGAGGCTTTCTGTTTCTTTTTCTTCTTGATAGACAAATTAGGCTCCATTTTTACTCCAAGAGCCACACTTCTTTGTTGATCTCTGTTCTCTGGATTTACCCAGGCATCCCTTGCCTCTTTTGTCCTCAAGTCTCCCTCTGGCACCTGTGGTTCTGGTTACTACAAGCCCTCTCTGCCTCTCCTGTGCCACTTGTTGTGGTCAGGTTATATATGATTTGTTGGGTCTCTTCCTAGCACAATGATTAGATATGGATTTCTTTGCTGACTCAGCTCCCTTAACACCACTTGCAAGACTAGAGCAAACTCCTAGGAAATAGGATTCCTGCAAGGCTTCACACACAGTAATTTCACCTGGGAAGTGTTTTCTGCCCTG